>PVIW01015801.1:0-18589 GCA_004026585.1 Noctilio leporinus | reverse complement strand
TTCATAAGAACCTATGCACACCTATGTTCATAGCAGCACTATTTACAATAGCCAAGTGCTGGAAACAGCCTAAGTGCCCATCAGTGGATGATTGGATCAAAAAACTTTGGTACATTTACACAATGGAATACTATACAGCAGAAAGAAAGAAGGAACTCCTACCCTTTGCAACAACATGGATGGAACTGGAGAGTATTATGCTTAGTGAAATACGCCAGTCAGAGAAGGACAAATATCATATGATCTCACCCATTACAGGATAATAATGAACAAAACTAACAACAAGCAAAACAGAACCAAATATATGAATACAGTGAATAGGCCTTCAGTGGTCAGGGGGAAGGGGGTTGAGGGGAAAGAGGAGGAATAGGCAAGGAAGGGGAGCAGTTTAGACAAGAACCTAGTATAAAGGAACCATGGACATAGACAACAGGTGGGATTGACTTTGGGGGAAATGGGTGAGTGGGGAGGGGGACAGAGGGGAGCAAAAAGGGGAAGGATGTAATACAACAACAATAAAATTTTAAAAATAATAAAAACAAAAAAACTGACCCCTTGAACCAAAAAAAAAAAAAAAAAAAAAACAAAAGATTGTGTTCATTATTTTTAGAGAGAGGGGCAAGGAGGAAGGAAGAGAGGGAGAGAAACATCAGCGTAGGGTTGCCTTTTACCTGCCTCCGGCTGTGGGCCTGGCTGGAGATCTGGCTTGCAAATCGGCTGTGTGCCCTGGCTGGGAATCGAGCCAGCAGCCTTTGGGTTTGCAGGCTGGCACCTTATCCACTGAGCCACCAGCCATGGCTTTGTTTGATAGCCATAGCATTGTTGCTATCTTTGATTTCCCCTACCCCACTGTAAATCTATCATTTGCAGCACAGGAAGGATGTCTTTGTAAAGGCATTAAAATGCAACTCAGATGCATAAAGGCAATAAATCTGACCACATAAAAATCTAAGACATCCCTGATTGGTGGTATAGAGGATAAGGCACCGGCCTGTGAGCCCCGGGGTCACTGGTTCGATTCCCAACCAGGGCGCGTGGCCAGGTTGTGGGCTGGGTCTCCGGCCAGGCCCATGGCTAGAGGCCGGTTAAAGGCAACCATACATTGATGTCTGTCTCCCTCTCTGCCTCTCTACCTCCCTCTCTCTCTGAAAATAGTAATACTCTTTTTAAAAAGGTTAAGACTAAGACAAACCTTTCTCTGCATATATCATAACAAAGGCCAGAGACAATTGGGTGGATGTTGGGAACATGGGTGCAATGTTGGTTTATTGTGGATTTCAGCATCACTTACCTTAACAGCAGCAGCAACAACATTAAGGGAATGAGGGGATTGCATGTGCTTGAAATAAGGTAAATGTAAATGATAGTGTATCATGAAACTTTAATATCAATCAGTCTGGCCTGCGTTGGTGGCTCAGTTGGTTACAGCATCATCCCTACACACTAAGTTTGCAAGTTTGAACCAAGGTAAGTGCATAAGTCACTTGCAAAAACCAATCCATGCATGCCTGAATAAGATGAACAACGAACTGATATTTCTCTCTCAATCACTCTCTTTCTTTATTTCACTATTCAAAGTCAATACATTTATAAAATAAAAATATTATAAAATTTTTTTTAGAAAAGAAAACACTATCATATATTTGTAGCACATCTCAACCTCTCATCATTAACCACAAAGGACTCTGCATGGCATGTAACAGGTTGAAGAGTCTGCTGCCTTTTCCATAAGGGCAGGTCTAGATGGCAGCAGAGCAATCCCATCTTCCACAATGAGCAATAGAGATATACTAGCTACCCACTGTGACCCATGAATCTCTCTCACAGCTCAGACTTTCACTCTGCTGCCAATTTTTAACCTCTAAGAAACTTAAAATATGGTGATTCAGGATATAGTCAAAGAGCATTGTCATTAGAGAGAGGAGGCAGGGTATCTAAGGGGAGGGGAAGGGTAGTATAGGAGGCCTCAGTCTGCCCTCTCTGCCTTGTGCCAAGGACTGCAGTCTCTGGCACAGCCAATATTTGATAAATTCTCGGTTGTAAAAAGAATCAAAACTCAGTATTTAATATACTCTAAAGATAAAAACACTTACAGTAGAGGAGAAACAGTTCCTATTCACTACATTCCAGAACAGAAATTCTTAAGTGGCTGCTTCAGCCCTGCCTCACATTCTGGCTCTCCTTTTGGTGCCTGTGGACCTCAGACTGAGCACTTCCTCACTTGCACGTGCTTGAACCACTATGGTAGTCTAGATAGCAAAACATTTTCCAGAGACCAAAGAGTTCACTTTTTACTTTTAAGAGTTCTTTTATCCTTTTCTGGAAAGCATTATAAAATATTTCCCCTAGAAACTTTTATAAATCATAAGATGAGGTAAGCTTAAAAGTGTTTTGGGCTGTAACTTCTGAACTTCTAATTATGTATAACATACATAGAGAAAAGCACATATAGCATAAGCCACAGTTCTCAGAACCTGAATATACCCATTTAACTTTTTTAACTTGGAATGTTATATTTTGAAATAAAAATATCAAAAGGATACATAGAGTAGAAAAAATTTAGTTTCAATGTAATTTACTTGCTATTATTTCATAATAGTTGGTTAAAAAATTATGAACAAAGCTCAAGGGAATATAATCACCAGACGAAATTAGGTCAGAGAAAATCATTTGAGGTACATTAGCTTTATATCCCATAATGGTGAGTCATTGGCTGTCAGCACTTACAGTAAATAGGGTATCCCAGTACAAGTTTCCTGGTCTCTAAAGAACTAATGGCAGTTTTCTAACCATTGTAGAGATTAAGATAAGCATTCACTTCACTTTGCCACACCTCTTCTAAGTGGAGAAGATCCTGAATTTTATTCACTTTTATCATGGGTTATTTACCGAAGGAAGAGGTATATGTAATTTATATTCCCATTTTAGCCATTTTTCTTCGTGCCTGACATACAATCCCCTCCTTTTCTCTTCTATTTCAGGTTCCTATATGTCACTCATGTTAAAAGAAACAAACAGACCCTTTGAGTATTTTAATGCAGCAAAGATATTCAACAGAGATGTGACTACAACTCATACACAGGAAAAGGCTGTTGTTATGGCACAATGACACGCCTGTGTGCTAGAGGCCTCCACAAGGGAATCTCCTTCCACGTCTCACTAGTTTGGGAACTTAAGTACTTGGACTTATGAATCCTGACAAATCATTTTAATCTGTGTATCTGCTATAGATATACGAAAGAGTCAGTGCTTACATGTGGGTGTTTGCATTACACATTTATGTGGGCTGGGTGCACCTATTGAGCAGTAGACACAAGATATCAGATTAGGAACATACCAATGAGTTCCTAAGTGGTGAAAAATAAGGATGATTCTGTTACAACTAAAACTAGCTCGAGGCAAACACCAGTCAGAGGTCTCCAGAGGCTTCATACCCCTCTTAAGTCCATAGAGGGGTGCTTGGCAATGAATATTTGAGGCTGGTTAACAGAAATCATGTCAGCACAGTTCTCACATGATCTGCATGCCTCAGGCATGCACCAGGAGTGGTGGCATAAAGGGAAGGCTACACAGATTTTAAACCTCCACAGCATTCAGGGCATAATTCAGCTTGCTTCTCTTCCCTCTGAGGCACCAGGGTGTGGAAGGCACAGAGAGCATTATAGAAGGTGTCAGTTCTTCTTTAGTGGGACCTACCCAGCTCTATCCTTAGATACTCTCACCACCACGGCATGGAGATAAGGACATACTCCAGAGCAAAAACTTGAAGCAGGAGCAATGCCATGCAAAGCCAGGTGGCAACTGGAAAGGCAAGCGGAGCCAAAAGGACAAGGCCATTTCTGGGCAGCCCCGACAGCCTGGGAAGAGAAATGGTAGGGCTGGAGTCAGGCAGGTATGCTGGACCCAAGGAGTCAGATGGTTTATTTTCCATGAGGTAGCCAGGGTTACGCTTTAAAATCTGTAGTCAGTTCATGTTTTTTTTTTCTGGCCCAAAGCCCAATGCTTTGGGTAAAATTCAAATTCCTCACCAAAAACCAGGTCTCTGAGCCCCTTGCTTATGGTACTCTAGGCACTCTGACCTCCAGACCGACCCTCTAATGCAAGTCTGCTTCTACCTTGGACCCCCACCCTGCTGTTCTTTGTGTGTGCATGCTCATCCCTCACTTGATTCTGCTCTTTACTCAAATATTACCTTCTCAAAGAACTTCCCTGATATCTGCTGCCACCACTCTGCATCTCTTCCCCCTGTTGAATTCTTTTCCAGAGTACCTCTAATCCCCTGACAATAGTATATTTTACTGTTTATTTTTGGTCTCCATGAATTAGGGCCTTTGTTTATTTGATGTTTTATCTTCAGTGTTAAAGATATAGCAAGAGCTCAATGATACTTTTTGGATAAATTAAAGACACTAACCAATTAATAAATGCATATAGGGAGCATATAGATGTTAAAAACACTACAATGAAACAGCAGTGGATGCAGCAGCAAGAAATGAAGTTGATGCCATGGTCACCTCTTTGCAAACATTTTGGCACTTTTGCCCAAGTTGAGTAGGACTGCACCCCAGCAGGCTGAGGTTCTTTTCCTCTGGTACCCCTTGCCTGTTCTTGGCACACGGTGTGCCAAGAAGTCACTCCTGAAGGTTCCCTGAACTGACATGCCTTCGTACATCTTTCTGGGATGCCAGAAGAAGAGAGAGAGAGCACATAATTAAAAACGTATTTGAAAAACTAATGACGAAACCTTCTCTAACCTAGTGAAGGAAATAGACATACAAGTCTAGGAAGCACAGAGAATCTCAAACAAGATGAACTCAAAGAGGCATCATAATTAAAATGCAAAAGATTAAAGACAAAGAGGGAATCTTAAAACAGCAAAAGAAAAGCAGTTAGTTACCTGCAAGGGAGCTCCCATGAGACTATCAGCTGATTTCTCAATAGAAACTTTGCAGGCCAAAGGGAATTGGCAAGGACTATTCAAAATAATAAAAAGCAAGAACCTACAACCAAAATTACTCTACCCAGCAAAGCTATCATTTAGAATCAAAGGACAAATAAAGAGCTTCAAACCAGTATTACAAGAAATGTTAAAGATAAAAATAATAATATAAAAGTAACAATTACTTTAAATGCTCCAATCAAAAGTCCTATTGAGACTGAATAGATAATAAAACAAGACTTTTACATATACTGCCTACAAGAGATCAAAATGTACATAGAGACTGAAAGTAACAGGAAATTTCATGAAAATGTATATAAACAAACAGAAAGCCAGGGTAGCAATACTTACACCAGATAAAACAGACTTTAAAACTAAGGCTATATAACAAGATTTAAAGAAGGACCCAGAAATTTCACCTTTAAGTATTTATCCAATTGAAAAGACATATATATTCATACATGCATTGGTGCATTATTTATAACAATCGAGATACGGAAGCAACCTAAGAATCTATAAACACATGGATGGATAAAGAAGAAGCAATGCACATATACAATGGAATATGATGACTCAGTAATGAAAAAGAATGAAATCTTGCCATCGGAAACAACATGGATGAACATAGAGGGTATTGTGCTGAGTGAAATAAGTCAGAGGAAGACAAATGCCATATGATTTCATTTATATGTCAAATCTAAAAAACAAAACAAATGAACAAGCATAACAGAAACAAACTCATAGATATAGGGAACACTTTGATGATTGCCAGATGGGAGGGGCTGGAGGGTATGGACGAAATAGGTGAAGGGATTGAGAAGTACAAATTGGGACCCTGACCAGATAGCTCATCCAGTTAGAACAACATCTCAGTATGCCAAGGTTGTGGGTACAATCTCTGGTCAGATCACTTATAAGAAGAAATTGATGAATGTATAAATAAGTGGAAATATGAAGTGATATTTCTCTCTTTCAAATCAACAAATAAATAAACAAAAATAAAATACAAATTGATAGTTATGGAATAGTCATAGAATGTAAAGTACAAAGTAAGGAATATAGTCAATATTATAATAATAACTGTATGGTGGTAGATGGATGCTAGATTTACAAGGGTGATCACTTATTAAGTTACATAGTGTCTAATCACTTGGTTGCACATCTCATACTAAGATATTTTATGTCAACTATAATTGAAAAATAAAAAATCATTTAAAGTCAAAATAATAACAATAATGTCTTGGAAGTTGATGGTGCCTCACAATGGTTTGTCACTTCTATGACTTTTTAACTTTTTCTTTATTTTTTACTTTAATTTAATTGTTGTTGCATTACATATATCCCCTTTTTGCATCTCTCTGTCCCCTTCCCAAACCACCCATTCCCCCACAAAGTCAATCCAATGTGTTGTCCATGTCCATGGTTCCTTTATACTAGGTTCTTGTCTAAACTGCTCCCCTTCCCTGCCTATTCCTCCCCTTTCCCCCCAACCACCTTCCCCCTGACCACTGAAGGCCTATTCCTCATATTCATATATTTGGTTCTGTTTTGCTTATTATTAGTTTTGTTCATTATTGTCCTGTAACGAGTGAGATCATATGGTACTTGTCCTTCACTGATGGGCTTATTTCACTAAGCATAATACTCTCCAGTTCCATCCATATTGTTGCAAAGGTTAGGAATTCCTTCTTTCATTCTACTATGTAGTATTCCATTGTGTAAATGTACCAAAGTGTTTTGATCCAATCATCCACTGATGGGCACTTAGGCTGTTTCTAGCACTTGGCTATTGAAAATAGTGCTGCTATTAAACATAGGTATACATAGGTTCTTATGAATTGGTTCTTATTTCAGGATTCTTTGGGTATAGTCCAAGTAGTGGAAATGCTGGAATAAAAAGGCAGTTCCATTTTTAGTTTTTTAAGGAAACCCCATAATGTTTTCCACAGTGGCTGCACCAGCCTGCATTCCCCCCAACAGTGTATGAGGATTCCCTTTGCCCCACATCCTTGCCAACACTTGTTGTTTGTTGATTTGTTGATGATTGCCATTCTGACAGGTGTGAGGCAATATCTTATTGTGGTTTTAATTTGCATCTCTCTGATGACTAGTGATGTTGAGCATTCTTTCATATGCCTCTGGGCCCTTTGTAAATCTTCCTCAGTGAATTGTCTGTTCAGGTCATTTGCCAGTTTTTAATTGGGTTGTCTGTCTCCCGGGTGTTGAGTTGCATTATTCTTTCTATATTTTTCAGATCAAACCCTTGTCTGAGGTATCACTGGCAATTATGTTTTCCCTCACAGTTGGTTCCCTTTGAATTTTGCTGATATTTTCTTTTTTTTTTTCCATTAAAAAGTTAATTTATTCTTTACTTTTACATTTTTTAAAATTTTATTGTTGTTGTATCACATCCATCCCCTTTTTGCTCCCCTCTGTCCCCCTCCCCACCCACCCATTTCACCCAAAGTCAATCCCACCTGTTGTCCATGTCCATGGTTCCTTTATGCTAAGTTCTTATCTAAGCTGCTCCCCTTTCTTGCCTCTGCCTTCCTCCTCCCCCCAACTCCTTTCACCGTGACCACTGAAGGCCCATTCATTATATTCATATATTTGGTTCTGTTTTGCTTGTTGTTAGTTTTGCTCATTATTGTCCCATAATGGGTGAGATCATATGATATTTGTCTTTCATTGACTAGCTTATTTCACTAAGCATAATACTCTCCAGTTCCATCCATGTTGTTGCAAAGGGTAGGAGTTCCTTCTTTCTTCCTGCTATATAGAATTCCATTATGTAAATGTACCAAAGTTTTTTGATCCAATCGTCCACTGATGGGCACTTAGGCTGTTTCCAGCACTTGGCTATTGTAAATAGTGCTGCTATGAACATAGGTGTGCATAGGTTCTTATGAATTGGTGTTTCAGGATTCTTTGGGTATAGTCCAAGTAGTGGAATTGCTGGATCAAAAGGCAGTTCCATGCTGATATTTTCTTTAGCTGAACAGAAACTTTTCAATTTGATATAGTCCCATTTGTTGATTTGTTCTTTGATTTCCTTTGCCCTTGGTGAAGTATCAGTAAGCATATTTCTGCGTAGGATATCCAAAAGTTTACTGCCTATATTTTTCTCCAGGACCTTTATGGTGGCACTGCTTATGTTTAAATCCTTTATCCATCTTGAATTTATTCTGATGCATGGTGTAAGTTGGTGGTCTAGTTTTACCTTTTTCCATGTTGCTGTCCAGTTCTCCCAACACCATTTGTTGAAGAGATTGCTTTTACTCCATTATATGTTCCTTCCCCTGTTGTCAAATATTAGTTGACCATAGAGTCCTGGGTTAATTTCCGGACTCTCTATTCTGTTCCATTGATCTATATGTCTATTCTTATGCCAGTACCAGATAGTTTTAAAGACAGTAGCCTTGTAGTATTGTTTGAAGTATGGTATTGTGATTCCTCCTACTTCGTTCTTATTTCCCAAGATTGCTGTGGCTATTGGTGGGCGTTTTTGTCTCCATATAAAATTTTGAAGTATTTTTCTATTTCTGTGAAGTCTCTCATTGGTATTTTAATTGGGATTGCATTGACTCCATAGATTGCTTTGGGTACTATGATCATTTTAATGATGCTAATTCTTCCCTCTATGAACATGGCATATGCTTCCATTTATTTGTATCTTCCTTGATTTCTTTCTTCAATGTTCTGTAGTTTTCTGAGTACAAGTCTTCTACCTCCTTAGTTAAGTTTATGCCTAGATGCATTATTTTTCTTGTTGCTATGATAAATGGGATTTGTTTTCTCACTTCTATTTCTGTTATTTCATTATTGGTATACAAAAATGCTTTTGATTTTTGGATATAGACTTTATAACCAAGTATTTTGCTAAATTTGCTTTTAAGGTTGAGTAAGTTTTTAGTGGAGCCTATCAGGTTTTGTATGTACACTATCATATCATCTGCAAATAATGACAGTTTGACTTCCTTCTTTCAAATTTGGATACCTTTGATTCCTTTTTCTTCTCTGATGGCTATAGCTAGAACTTCCAAGACAATGTTGAATGGAAGTGGAGAAAGTGGACAGCTTTGTCTTGTTCCTGATCTTAGGGGGAAAGCTTTCAGTTTTTGTCCATTAATTATGATGTTGGCTTCAGGTTTCTCATAGATGGCTTTTATGACGTTGAGGTATGCTCCCTCTATTCCCATTTTGCTGAGGGTTTTTTTTTTTTTTTATCATAAATGGTTGCTGTACTTTATCAAATGCTTTTCAGCATCTATTGATGCTTTTGTTTTTCAATTTGTTGATGTGGTGTATTACATTTATTGATTTATGAATGTTGTACCATCCTTACATCCTTGGGATTAAACCCACTTGTTCATGGTATATGATCTTTGTAATGTACTGCTGAATCCAGTTGGCCAATATTTTGTTGAGAATGTTACCACTATCTTCATCAGAGATACTGGCCTGTAGCTTTGTTTCTTAGTTGTGTCTTGCCCTGGTTTTGGGATTAGAATAATATTGGCCTCATAGAAAGAGTTGGGGAGTCTTCCCTCTTCCTGTATTTTTTGGTATAGGTTGAGAAGAATAGGAGTTAGTTCTTCATTAAATGTTTGGTAAAATTCACCTGTGTGTCCATCTGGTCTGGGGCTTTTGTGCTTTGGGAGATTTTGGAGTACTTCTTTAACTTCACCAGTTGTTATTAGCCTATTCAGGCTTTCTGCTTCTTCTGGGTTCAGTTTTGGTAGATTACACATTTCCAGAAATGTGTCCATTTCATCCAGGTTGTCATATTCATTGTCATATAGTTGTTTTTAGTAATTTCTTACAATCTTATGTATTTCTTAAGTATCAGTTGTGATTTCTCCTCTGTCAGTTCTGACTCTGTTTATTTGGGTCCTCTCTCTCTTTTTCTTGATGAGTCAGGATAAAGGCTTGTCAATTTTGTTTATTTTTCCAAAGTGCCAGCTCCTGGACCTGTTGATTCTTCGAATCGTAGTTTGAATCTCTGAGTTATTTAGTTCTGCTCTGATCTTGATGATTTCCTTCCTTCTACTTGCTCTGGGCTTTGTTTGTTGTTGCTCCTCTAGTTCTTGCAGCTTTGTGGTTAGGTCATTTTTATAAACTTCTTGTGAGCTTTTTTAGGGAGGCCTGTATTGCTATAAATTTCCCTCTGAGCACTGCCTTTGCTGTATCCCATAGGTTTTGGGCTGTTATGTGTTCATTGTTATTTGTTTCCAGGAACTTTTTGATTTCACCTTTGATCTCATTGTTAACCCATTCCTTAACTAAAAGAGTGTATTCAGTCTCCATGAGTTATAGTATTTTTGTTTTTTTTCCCTTGAGATTGCTTTCTAGTTTCAAGCCATTGTGATCTGAGAAGATGCTTTGTATGATTTCAGTTTTCCTGTATTTGTGGAGGCTTGTCTTGTGACCTACCATGTGGTCTATCTAAAAGAATGATCCACGTACATTTGAAAAGAATGTGTATTTTGCTTCTTTGGGGTAAAAGACTCTGTATACATCAGTTAGGTCCATTTCCTCTAGAGTGTTGTCCAATGCAGCAACATCTTTAGTGATGTTTTATTTGGAAGATGTGTCCATTGTTGATAGTTGGGTATTAAAATTTACTATTTGTGTGCTGCTATCTATATGTTTCTTAAAGTTCTCCAAGATTTTCCTTATATATTTCGGAGCTCCTACATTGGGTGCATATATGTGTACCAGAGTTATTTCTTCTTGATGGATTGTTTCCTTAAGTATTACGAAATGTCCTTCCTTATCCCTTTTTATGGCCTTCATTGTAAAATCTATGTTGTCTGAAATAAGTATTGCTACTCCAGCCTTTTTTTCATGTCCATTTGCATGATATATATTTTTCCATCCCTTCACTCTCAATCTGTGTTGATCTTTTGTTCTGAGGTGGGTGTTTTGAAGACAGCATATATGTGGATCATGTTTTCTTATCCATTTGGCTACCCTATGTCTTTGGATTGGTGCATTTAATCCATTTACATTTAAGGTTATTATTGATTGATATGTATTCATTGCCATTTTCTCCCTTTGTGTCTGTATTCCTCTTTGGCTTTCACTGTTTCTTCATTTTATTTATTTATTTATTTGTTTATTTTTATTTTATTATTTATTTTATTATTTAATAAATATTTACTAATAATATTTATTATTAATTATTATATTAATATATAATATTAATATTATAATATATTATATAATATAATATTATAATATATTAATATTATTATTAATAAATAATATTAAATATTATTTAATAAATAAATTTATTATTTATTATTTATTTATTTTTAAGGCAGACTCTTTAGCATTTCTTGCAATGCTGGTTTGGTAGAGATGTATTCTTTTAGTTTTCTTTTGTCTGGGAAACTCCTTATTTCTCCTTCTATTTTGAATAAGAGTCTTGCTGGGTAGAATATTCTTGGTTGCAGACCTTTGTTTACCATTATTTGAAATACTTTTAGCCATTCCCTTCTGGCTTGGATTGTTTCTGTTGAATAATCATTTGATAGCCCTATTGGAGCCCCCTTATATATTATTTGTCGTTTCTCTCTTGATGCTAATAGGATTCTCTCTTTGTCTTTGAAATTTGCCATTTTAATCATAATGTGCCTTGGAGTTGGTCTGTTTGGGTTGATCATCATTGGGACCTTCTGTGCTTCCTGAACTTGAGTAATGTTTTCACTCATCATGTTAGGGAAATTTTCTATCATGACTTTTTTGAACAGGTTTTCTATTCCTTTTTTCTCTTCTTATTCTGGCATTCCTATGATACAGATGTTGTTACATTTCATGTTGTCCTGCAGCTCTCTTAAACCCTCTTCCATCTTGTTCAGACTTTTTTCATTCTCTTGTACTGTCTTGGAGTATTTGTCTACATTGCCCTCCAACTTGCTGATCCAGTCCTCTGCTTCCTCTAGCCTACTGTTGATTTTTTCTACTGTATTCATCAATTCAGAGACTCTATTCTTCATTTCCTCCTGACTCTTACTGATAGTTTCTAAGTCCTTTTTGATGCTGTTGTAGCTCTCAGTAAGTTCCTTGTAACTTCCCTGGAGTTGTTTATAGTTTTCTTTGAGCTGGCTGAGCTCATTGAGCTTCTCTATCATCATTCTTATCTGATATATCAGGTGCCTTTGTTTCATTTGGTGGTCTTTCTGGGGATTCTTCCTTTCCTTTGGTTATGGACTGATTCTTTTTTCTTCCATTTTGGGTGTCTGTTGTTGCTTGTTTTTTGTTTTATGGGGTTTTTCCCCCCTTGCATTAATCTGCTTTGCTGTTAGATTTGTGGAGCTCAGTGTTGCAGTCTCCTAGATTTTCTTCACTTGTTGCTCTTGGGGTGGCCTTTATTTGGGCTGTTTGGTTGTATTCTGGATTGGTTGTGTATGTTGCTCCTTTCCTTCCAGTTGGCTGATTGTGAGACTCTCCTTTCCTCTCTCATACACAATTTTTGAAGTGCTCCTAAAACAGAACCACCAGTCCAGGCAAAATAAACATACCTTCAGAGAGATCTTTCTCTTGTACTTCCCCTTTTGACTGCCTATGAACATAACTATATCCACAAACCCTCCAAGGTAACCCCACTCTTAATCACACTCTCAGCTGCAATTGAGCCAATCTTGATAAAGATTTAGATATATTAAGACTGCTGTATGAGGGGGAAAATGATTAAGTTGACTAATGTATAGATAATTTTGAAGGGTGCTGTGGAGTAGCAAAGATAGCAGGGACATGAGAGAGAAAAAAAACTTTTCTATTCTATAAAAATGAGGAGAGGGCAAATCAGAAAGCCTCAAGTATGAGTGAACACTGTAAGCCTACGTATATAGTTGCCACATCTGCCTCCCTGTTCACCCTTAGTGATCCCTGATTGGTCCAGGTGGAGCCAGGACCTGTGGGCTTTTAGGACAAAAAAAAAAAAAAATAGATAATAATAATAAAAAGAAAGGGTTTAGGTGGCTATTCACCCTTAATGATCCCAGATTGGTCCAGGTGGAGCCACAACCTGTGGGCTTTTAGTAGAGAAAAGAACAATAATAATAATAAATTTAAAAAAGAAAGGAAAAAAGAGAAAGAAAAAGAAAAATAATAATAATAAAGAAAGTGTTTAGGTGGCTGTTCACCCTTTATGATCTGTGATTGGTCCAGGTAGAACTAGGACCTGTGGGCTTTTAGCAGAAAAAAAAGAAAAAAAGAAAGAAAAAATATATAAAGAAAGGATTTAGATGATTGGGGAGGGGAGTAATACTTAGATTGAGGACTGGGAATGAGTTGTAGCAGGAGCGTGAGTAGAGTTTTAATCAAGAGTAGGAGGAGGGTCTTAGGTATTTAGATGGACTGAGATGGGGAGGAGTAAAAATATGTGACTTGGTATACACTATGGTATAAACAGTATTTCCTTAAAATGCACTAATTGTGAGGCTTGGAAGTAACTTTTGAAAAGGATATGTTAGGGATTGATAGTTCATGTAGCTCTAGGTGTAACTCAGGTACTTGAGATTAGCAGCAATCCATTTCCCGAGTCTGCCTTTTTTTCTTGGTCAGGTCTCTGCAGTCTACAGTCTAGCTGGTCTTGGAGTGGCAGGGCCTATGATTGTCACAGTCAGGGCTGATTCTGAGTGTCAGCCCCCAGGTAGGCTGGGACTCCAGTAGCCTAGCTGGGTTTCAGGACTGCCGGTGTTCTGGGGCCGTCCCTTCTCTCACTGTTTCAGTGTGAACACCAGGAGGGTGCTTCTGTGGTGTTTATGGCTGCTCCTTCCCCTCCAGCTCCTGGAGGAGGTTCCTGCCTGTGATGGGCACTGGGCACCCCTGCAGGGCAACCTGCAAACTGCATGGCTCCTGTGATGACTGGCCCTGTCCCTGCAGCTCCCGGAGGAGGCAGTCCTGTTCACCAACAGTGCTTGGGGCCCACCAACACTACACAGCTCCCCTTGGCAAGGGTCAATCCTCCAAGCAGACCAGCTTTCTGAGGAGTCCTTCACACTGCCTCTGTGATGCGGGCCCAGCTTCCCAAAGCATTTGCAGTGCGGCCTTTGTGGCCTGCAATAAGCAGGTCAGTTGCCCCAGCTACCAATTCCCAGCTGGCAGTTTGGAGTTTCCCTGGGAGCCTGGGGGCTGGTGTTGGTGCACAGGGCTGGGCCTCCCCCTTTTCAAGCCACTGTTTCCCCGGTGGCCCAGCAGCACTGTTTTAGGCGCTCTAGCCACCCTGGCTAGTGCACTTTCCCACTGTCTGCTCCTGCTCCCCGCAGGTCTCTTCTCCTCCGCCTCTTGCCCAGTGAGGGGCTTCCTCTCTCTGCAGACGGAAAGAGACTCTCACACAGTCCCTCCCCTACAGGAGTTCAATTCCTCGTTCCCTCCAGTGTTTGCCCTCACTGCCCACACTTCACTGCTCAGATTTCTAGTCTCCAGGGAGCCTGGAGCTGGCTTCAGTTAAACACGCCCCTCTGGGTAGAGCTGCCACTGCCTAGAGCTGACCTTGGCCCGCCGGCTGGTTTGGAACTGTCTCACCTGCTCTCCTGTAGGTCTCTGCTGCCTCTGGGCTGTGCTCCTCTGAGTCCAGATGCTGACCGCTCCAATTCTTAGGGACCTGCAGACGTTTCATGCTCCCTATGCTGTCCTCCAGCTGATCTAGTACTCGAGAACACCATCAGCACTGCTCTCTACTCTGTCGCCATCTTTTTTTCACTTCCATGTCTTAATGGGCCTAAAAGAGCTCTTTCACTTTTATAAAAATAAAAAGTTGTGATAAAAAATTCAAATGACTGACATACATATGAAAAAGTCACTAAGTCATCTAGGAAATACAAACTAAAATCTCACTGTTATATATACTCCCCACCCACCAGAAATGGCTGAATGAAAAGCCTGACAAGTACCAAGTGAAGCATGTGGAGCAAGCAGAGATCCCACAACTCTGCTGGTCAGCGTAGAAATGAGAAACGATGTGCTCCTAGCAATTTAACTCCTAAATTTCTAATAAAAATGTAGCCCAAGGTTGAATTCTGTTGCTTTTTGTTTGTTTAGGTGAAATTAGCATCAATATAAAATTAATCATTTTATAGTGAACAATTCAATGGCATTTAGCACAGTTGTGTTCAATGTGTAAAAAAATACAGTGAGCTTCTGATATAAGTGCCTTTCTAATGTATATATTAATTCAGTGAAACTTTTAAAAATGAAATAACATAAAGTAAGATCTCTTTTCTTGGTTTTACTCCTTTAAAGAATATTTGTTTTATAAACAGAGAAGGTGTTGGCAGCATCTTGCCTTTAGCCGTCTCTGGGTTGTTTCTTCTTTCACCCTGGTAGAGTGAGCTTTGGTTGCTTTTGGTTACATACTTCCTGCTTGACTGTAGGGGTGGGTGGGGTGGGGGGATACATTCCAAGGCCTCTGGCAGATGCCCAAAATGGAGGATAGTACCCAACTGTAATCAGCTTCTTCAACTCTACCAGAAATGTGGCAGCAGTTTTTTTTTTCATCAACAGATGCAGCTTTGCCAGTAATTTCTATACTTTTCAGCCCAAACCATTTCTTGAATCTGTGTAACCATCCCTTACTTGCAGAAAATGGTTTAGTGTCACTTGTTTTCAAGGAAATACCCAGCTAAATCTCAATGCTTTCTGCTGCAACACATTGCTGTCAGTTAAAACACATTTTCTGCTCATGTTTTCCACCCACAAATTTAATGCCTTTTTCACCTTAAGCATTTATTATGCACTGTGGCTGCAACTTTTGCAGTTGAAAGTGGGATAGCAAAACTAGCACCAATTTCTCTTTCCTTCTTTACAATTTGATGGGTAGAACATTCCTTCTTACCATAGATCTTAGCAGACTCAGCATAGACTTTATTTCCTTTCCTTATTGAGAACTTCCATGTTTTCACTGAAAGGAAGCAGTTCACAGCATTTCTTTGGCGTATCCAAATTGCCAGCATTACTACTTCTGTGTTTTGGGGTTATTATTAAATAAAATAAGACTTATTTAAACATAAGCAATGTGATAAGGAGACAATCAATAACTGAGATGGCCACTAAGTGGCTTAATAGCCAGGGAGTTCAGCAGAATGGATACACTAGACAAAGGGTAATTCATACCCAGGTAGGCTAGAGCAGGAAGGCTCAAGATTGCATTACATTAATCAGAACAGTGAACAATTTAAAACTTATGAATTGTTTATTTCTGGAATCCTCTATTTAATATTTTTGGACCATGGCTGACCACAGGTAACTGAAACCACAGAAAGTCAAACCACAAATAAGGGAAGACTACTGTAGATATCATCAGATCCCTTCTCCCCACCAATACCCACTAGGAAGGAAAGGGAAAGGGAGAGGAACAGGCTAAGGCAAAGCCACTGTCAGGCTGAGTTTTCCTCAGGAAGACATCCTAATTCCTGTCAGGCAAGAATGTATCAAAACATGGGCTTGTGTCAGTCCATTGTCCCTTTACAGTTTTGAGCTCTCACTGAAAATTCTTTTCCCTAAATAAAACAAAAGAGAATTCATATATTCTGTAGGCTTGGGTAGAGTGGACAAGATCAAACTGTCAGATGAAGTGTAGGTGGGCGTGTATGACACAGGACAGCAGAAGACAAAGCAAACATGCTGAGTCTTGGGTCCATTACTGGAGGGCAGGCCCACAGAGAACAGCAAGATCTTAGTAGAACCTGGAGAGAAGGACCAGGCATGAGCACTAATAGGGCAATACCTGGGTAAGGACCTCTCCCCAACAATCTCTTGCCTCAGTGGCTTGAGCAAGTAGTCCCATTTTTCTGATCTCCAGTTTTCTCATTGGTAAAATAGATAATAACATCTATTCTCACAAAGACTAGGAAAGTTAAGTGATTCAATGTATTCAGTGCCTGACATTTAGCAAACGCTCAACAAACACACCTCAGCTGCCTATTCACAACTACAAGGCCAAGAATGTGTACTAAAGGCACAGACCCCGCACCCTTTGCCCCCAATTGCAGGTGTGCTCACTGCCAGCCACCTGTTCACTTCAGTGGATGCAGCTACATGGTTTAGTGAAGGCTTAAAATGGTCCCCATGTCCAAGAGTCTAAACTGACAGGGGCAAGTAGGTATTTTACAAAGGTTTCAGCAGCAAACATAAAAGATTGGACTTGAGGACAAAGAGCTTCATAGTAGAAAACTCAGATTTTGGCACACCAGGCAAAGCTCAGTGCCACAGAACATAAGACATTAAGTAACTGCAGCCCAAGGTCAGGACAGATCAGCTTAGATGCTAAGCCAGGGAGACTGGGGCTTAACATACTCCCTCCTGGTTTGAGTCCAGAGGTAGAATCCATGCAAAGGTTCAAGGACCATTGGTTAGAAGGGGGTAAGGAGGAGGAGACATTCCTTTGCTGCACCTTTGGGCATTTCCAAGGTATAAGGGTTTCAGGTTGCAGGCCCTTAGAGGATGGGATGCTGTTTCTCTTCCAGTCTGAGGGGTGAAATTTCTGTTCCAGGCTCAGATCTTTGTGGAAATAATTCTTTTCCTCAAAAAACCAGCATTTCTAACCCACTGCTTCCATTTTAACCCCCCACCCAACCACCCCCGCAACACAGCATAGCAGAGGAAAGATACAGGGAAGAATCTAAAGGAAATGGAGTGAAACTTGGCTGCTGACAAACTGTATGTCTAAGACAAATTGCTTAAAACTCCAACTGAGAGTCCTGACCAGGTTCCTTCAAGGTTCCTTCTTCCCTACATCACAGAGAAAGGAAATGGTCCATGAGATAACCAATTTGTAGACTGATTTGAACACCTCTCTCTTCCTACAAATTTTTTGTAATCAACCACTTGATCATCACTTGGCTCAACAGCCTTCTCAGGTTCATCAAGCTGATCATTTTCTCCAGCAGAGTATCTAGAGGGCTGAAGGAGGGAAGAAGAAAGAACGGGGAATACAGGGGCACTAAACATTGATTTCTAAGAAAAATCAAATCAACTTTGACTTTCAGTAACTCAAGCAGTTTCTTCCTGTCTCAATTTCTTAGATATGCTAGAAACCACACATCTGGGATTTTCTGGATTTATTCTATCCCTAGGACAAGGGTTGAAGACACATGATAGGACAATCATATGCTAAATTTTCAGCAGAGTTGCCAAGTCTTTATTTTTTACTTCATTTTTTAAAAAATTTTATTGTTGTATTACATCCATCCACTTTTTGCTCCCCTCTGTCCCCCACCCCACCCACCCACTTCCCCCAAAGTCAATCCCACCTGTTGTCCATGTCCATGGTTCCTTTATACTAGGTTCTTGTCTAAGCTGCTCCCCTTCCTTGCCTCTGCCTCCCCCCTCCCCCCAACCCCTTTCCCCTTGACCACTGAAGGCCTATTCACTGTATTCATATATTTGGTTCTCTTTTACTTGTTGTTAGTTTTGCTCATTATTGTCCTATAATGGGTGAGATTATATGATATTTGTCCTTCACTGACTGGCTTATTTCACTAAGCATAATACTCTCCAGTTCCATCCATGTTGTTGCAAAGGGTACAAGTTCCTTCTTTCTTTCTGCTATATAGAATTCCATTGTGTAAATGTACCAAAGTTTTTTGATCCAATCATCCACTGATGGGTACTTAGGCTGTTTCCAGCACTTGGCTATTGTAA
>PVIW01015800.1:0-18593 GCA_004026585.1 Noctilio leporinus | reverse complement strand
CAAAACAAAACAAAACAAAAAAAATTGCAAAAGGAAAAAAGAAATAAAAATGATAATAATAATAAGAAGAAAGGGTTTAGATGGCTGTTCACCCTTAATAATCCCTGACTGGTGCAGATGGAGCCTGGACCTGAGGGCTTTTAGCAGAGGAAAAGAAAAAAAAAAAAAAGAAAAGAAAAGAAAAAAAGAGAGAAAGTCCCAAGAGAAAGAGAAATCAATATTAATAAAGAAAAGGTTTAGGTTTCTGTTCATCCTTTATGGTCTCTGTTGGTCCCGGTGGAGCTAGGACCAGTGGGTTTTATCAGGAAGAAAAGAAAGGAGAAAGAAAGAAAGAAGAAAAAAAAAAAAAAGAGGAAGGAATAAAAGAATAAAGAATGGGTTTAGAAAGGCTGGGGAAGGGAGGAATACTTAGATTGAGGACTGAGAATGTGTTATAGCCACAGAGTGAACAGACTTTAATTCGAGAGTAGGGGAGGGTCTTGGTTATTTAGGTGGATTGAGGTATAGGGGGGATTAAGAATATGTGAGGAGTAACTTTTGCAAAGGATATGTTGGGGCTTAATAGTTCATATTGCTCGGTATAATTCAGGTGCTTGAGATTGGCAGCAATCCCTTTCCTGATGCTGCCTCTTTTTCTTGGTCAGTACTTTACAGTCCATAGTCTATATTCTAGCCAGTCTTGGCGCGTGGCAGGGCCTCTGATTGTCGCAGTAGGGCTGATTCTGAGTGTCCACCCCCAGGTAGGCTGGGCCTTCTGCAGCCTGGCTGGGTTTTAGGGCTGCTGGTGTTCTGGAGCCCGCAGGGAGCCCCCTCCCACTCCTGGCGGAGGTTCCGGCCCAGCACTTCTGCAGGGCAGCCTGCAATTTCGCTGGTCCCTGTGACGACTCGTCCCACCCCCGCAGTTCTGGGAGGAGGCCGGGCCTGTCAGTCAACACTGTCCTGGGTCCGCCTACACTGTCCCGCCCTTCCGGGGCGGGCACCACGCCCCCAAGCCAATCAGCTCTCCTCGGAGTCCTTTACGCGGCCTCTGGGATGAGCCTCTCCCAGGCGTGGGCGGCACGGCCTTTGTCTCCAGCAATGGCGGGTCTCCCGCCACTAGTTCCCGCCTCGCAGGCTCGCCGCCTGGAGTTTCCCGCGGAGCCTGGGGGCCTGTGTGGTTGTGCAGGGCTGGGCCTCCCCGCTCGCAGGGGCTTCTAGCTGCTGTTTCCCCGGTGGCCCAGCAGCTCTATTTTCGGCCCTCTCGCCGCCCCGCTGGTGCACTTCCCGCTCCCCCGCTCCGGCTTCCCGCAGGACTCTTCTCCTCTCCGCCTCTAGCCCCGCGCAGGCACGGAGCCTCCTCTCCCCGTTGCCGGAGTGAGTTTCTCACACAGTCCCTCCCCTGCAAGAGTTCAATTCCGGGTTCCCTACGGCGTTCGCCCTCACTGCCCGCACTTCTCTGTTGAGACTTCCAGTCACCAGGGAGCCTGAAACTGGCCCCAGTCAAACGCGCCCCTCTGGGCAGAGCTGCCCCTGCCCAGAGCCAACCTCAGCCCGCTGGCTGGTCGGTCGGGAACGCCTCACCTACTGTCCTGCTGGCCTCCTCTGCCTCTGGGCTCTGTTCCCCTGTGTCCAGATGCTGCCTGTTCCAATCCCTAGGGTCCTGAAGACGTCTCACGCTCCTTATCCTGTCCTCTAGCTGCTTTGGTACTTGAGAACACCATCAGCACTGCTCTCTACTCTGTCGCCATCTTGGAGATTCTCCACTGTTCTGTGGTTTTCTTAGTACAGGTCTCCTACCTCCTTGGTTAAGTTTATTCCTAAGTACTTTATTTTTTCTTGTTGCTATGGTAAATGGGATTTGTTATCTAGTTTCTATCTCTGATGTTTCATTATTGGTATACAAAAAAAATGCTTTTGATTTCTGGATATTGACTTTATACCCAGCTATTTTGCTAAATTTGCTTATTAGGTCGAGTAAGTTTTTGGTGGAGCCAATCGAGTTTTGTATATACTATCATATCATCTGCAAATAATGACAGTTTGACTTCCTCCTTTCCAATTTGGATACCTTTGATTCCTTTTGCTTCTCTGATAGCTATGGCTAGAACTTCCAAAATGATGTTAAACAGAAGTGGAGAAAGTGGACAGCTTTGTCATGTTCTTGATCTTATGGGGAAAGCTTTTAGTTTTTGCCTGTTGAGTATGATGTTGGCTTCAGGTTTCTCATATGTGGCCTTTATGATGTTGATGTATGCTCCCTCTATTCCCATTTTGCTGAGATTTTTTATCATAAATGGTTGCTGTACTTTATCAAATATTTTTTTAGCATCTATTGATATGATAATATGGTTATTGTCTTTCATTTTGTTGATGTGGTGTATTACATTTATTGATTTGGGAATGTTACACCATCCTTGCATCCCTCGGCTGAAATCCACTTGGTCATAGTGTATGATCTTTTTAATGTATTGCTGGATCCAGTTGGCCAATATTTTATTGAGAATCTTAGCATCTATGTTCATCAGAGATATTAGCCTATAGTTTTCTTTCTTAGTTGTATCTTGACCTGGTTTTGGGATTAGAATATTGGCTTTATAGAAAGAGTTTGGTAGTCTTCCCTCTTCTTGGACTTTTTGGAATAGGTTGAAAAGGATAGGAGTTAGTTCTTCTCTAAATGTTTGGTAGAATTCACCTCTGTTGCCATTTGGTCTGGGGCTCTTGTGCTTTGGGAGATTTTTGATTACTTCTTTCATTTCACTAGTTGTATTGGCCTATTCAAGATTTCTGCTTCTTCTGGATTCACTTTTGGTAGATTATACATTTCCAGAAATTTTTCCACTTCACCCAGGTTGTCCTAATTCTTGTCATAGAATTGTTTGTAGTAATTTCTTACAATCCTTTGTATTTCAGAAGTATCTGTTGTGGTTTCTGATTTTCTTTATTTGGATCCTCTCTCTCTTTTTCTTGATAAGTCTGGTTAAAGGCTTGTCAGTTTTGTTTATTTTTTCAAAGAACCAGCTCTTGGATTTATTGCTTCTTCAAATTGCAGTTTGAGTCTCTAAGTTATTTAATTCTGGTCTGATCTCGATGATTTCCTTCCTTCTACTTGCTCAGGGATTTGTTTGTGGTTGCTCCTCTAGTTCTTGCAGCTTTATGGTTAGGTTGTTTGTATAAGCTTCTTCTATTCTTTTTAGGTAGGCCTGTATTGCTATGAATTTCCATCTGAGGACTGCGTTTGCTATGTCCCATAGGTTTTGGGCTGTTTTGTATTCATTGTCATTTGTTTACAGAAACTTTTTGATTTCATCTTTGATCTCATTGTTAACCCATTCATTACATGAAAGCATGTTATTCTAACTCCATGAGTTAGAGTGTTTTTGGTTTTTCCCCTTGAAGTTGGTTTCTAGTTTCAAGCCATTGTGATCTGAGAAGATGCTTGGTATGATTTCAATTTTGTTGTATTTGTGGAGGCTTGTCTTGTGACCTACCATATGGTCTATCTTAGAGAATGTTTCATGTGCATTTGAAAAGAATGTGTATTTTGCTTCTTTGGGGTGAAGGGTGATATATATATATATATACACACACACACACACACACATACATTAGGTCCACTTCCTCTAGAGTGTTGTTCAATGCTACAATATCCTTAGTGTTTTTTGTTTGGAAGATCTGTCCATTGTGGATAATGGGGTATTAAAATCCCCTACCATGAGTATGTTGCTATCCTTCTTGAAGTCCTCCAAAGTTTTCCTTATATATTTTGGTGCTTCTATGTTGGTTGCATATATGTTTACAAGGGTTATATCTTCTTGATAGATTTTCCCTTAAGTATTATGAAATGTCCTTCTTTGTCTATTTTGTCTGAAATAAGTATTGCTACCCAGCCTTTTTTGCAATGTCCGTTTACTTGATATATATTCTTCCATCCCTTCACTTTCAATCTGTGTTGATCTTTTGTTCTGAGGTGGGGCTCTTGAAGACAACATATATGTGGGTCTTGTTTTCTTATCCATTCAGCTTCCCTATGTATTTTGATTGATGCATTTAATTGGTTTACATTCAAGATTATTATTGATAGATACTTATTCATTGCCACTTTCCCCCTTTTTACCTATTTTCCTCTCTGTCTCTCTCTATTTCTTCCTTTTTTTAAAGCAACCCTTTAGAATCCCTTGCAATGCTGGTTTGGTGAAGATGTATTCTTTTAGTTTTCTTTTGTCTGGGGAACTCCTTAATTCACCTTCCATTTTGAATGAGAGCTTTCCTGGGTAGATTATTCTTAGTTGCAGGTCTTTGCTTTCCATTATTTGTAATATTTTTTTTCCATTCCCTTCTGGCTTGTATTGTTTCTGTTGAGTAATCATTTGATAACCGTATCAATGCCCCTTTATATGTTATTTGCTGTTTCTCTCTTGATGCTTTTAAGATTCTTTCCTTGTCTTTGATGTTTGCTGTTTTAATTATAATGTGTCTTTGAGTGGGTCTGTTTGGGTTCATCTTCATTGGGACTCTTTGTGCTTCCTGAACTTGAGTAAGGATTTCACTCATCAAGTTAGGGAAGTTTTGTATTATTACTTTTTTGAACAGGGTTTCCATTTCTTGTTTTTCTTCTCCTTCTGTTATCCCTATGATATGGATATTATTGCATTTCATGTTGTCCTGAATCTCTCTTAAAAACTTCTTCATTCTTGTTCAGTCTTTTTTCATTTTGTTGCACTGTCTGGGGATATTTTTCCATGTTGCCCTCCAGCTTGCTGATTTGATCCTCTGCTTCCTCTAGCCTGCTGTTGATTCCTTCTACTGTATTTTTCAATTCAGAAATTGTATTGTTCATTGCCTCCTGGCTCTCATTGATAGTTTCTATGTCCTTTTTAATGCTGGTGTAGTTCTCAGTAAGTTCCTTGCAGCTTTCCTGGAGTTCTTCGTAGCTCCACTGGAGTTTGTAGTTTTTTGAACTTGCTGAGCTCATTGAGCTTCTCTATCATCATAATTTTGAATTCCATATCTGATAGTTTGCTTGCCTCTGTTTCATTTAGCCATCTTTCTGGGGATTCCTCCTTTTCTTTTGGTGATGGACTATTTCTTTTTCTCCCCATTTTTAGGTTTCTATTTTTGTTTGCTTTTGCTTTATAGGTTGACTTTTTTGAGTTCCTGCCTTTGTGATGTGACTCTCTGTCCTGTAGAGGTGCACTATCTTTACTCCCTGAATTAATTTCTGGTGAAGTCAGATCATTCTATAGTCTGGGCCTAGTCAACCTGTTGGAACCAACCAGAGATCCACTATTTTTGTCTGTACCCTTCAGTTTTTAATCCAATTGACCTGTGCTCAGCTATTACTGGGCAAGACTGATTACCTCTGTTGTAAACTAATCAATCTGTGATCAGTGATCACTGAATGTTGGTATGTTTAAAGTTGTCTCAGAGATTCCTAAGCCTCTCCTCATTTTTCTCCATTCTTGTTTATTCATTCTGTACTGGTTAAGTGTTTATTTCTTCCTTGTGTTCCATGTCATTGATTTGAACCCTGGCTTCCTTCCTTCCCTTCCCCATTTGTTTCATGTGTATTTTCCTTCATTTCACTTAACATAGTCTTTGTTTCTTCCATTATGTGTTTTCTGTACTTAAGCACGCCTGTTAAATATGTGAGCACTTTTATCACCAGTGTTTTGAACTCTGCTTGTTAGGCTGGCTATCTCCTGGTCAATTAGTTCTCCCCCTGGAACCTTGATAGGCTCCCTCTTTTGCGTCATACTTCTCTGTCTCCTCAACTTGACAGCCTCCTGTATTTGCCTCTGTGTCTTAGGTTGAGCTGTTATACCTATTACATTGCAAGGGAAGGAGCCTTAAGTATTCATCAGTGTGGGATGACCCATTTCACCACAATGTGGCTCTGTACATGGGGGTGGGGTCAGAGAGGAAACAATGCTGCTAGCTCAGCATTGTCCATTTTCCAGTCACATCACGCATTTCCCTTATGGGACTGGCACCTCTCTAGCTATTGCTCTGGTTGTGGTTCCCAGAGTGGGTGTGATTGCAGATGTTCCAGGACTGTGTGGGCCCTCTAAACAAACAGACTCTGCTGAGTGACTGGCAGTTTCTTCCGCCGTATTTTCCCCACCCCTAGAACAGTGAGATGCATCACTGGTTGGCCATAGCCAGTGCCTTGCTACTGTCACCTCTGCCACCACACCCCATTTGCTCCACCCCTCCTACCTGTCTGGATGAGTATTACTTCTTTATATCTTTGTTGGACTTCCATGGAATTTGATTTTTTGGTAGTTCTGGTTGTTTTTAGTTTTGAGGTAGACGTAATCCTTCTTATGGACGTGAAAGAAGATGAAGCATGTCTACTTACACCTCCATCTTGGCTGGAAGTATCCTGTCATTATTTTTTTTAATAGGTTTTCAATTTCTTGCTCTCTCTCTTCTTTTTCTGACACCCCCATGACACAAATGTTGGTACACTTGAAGTTGTCCCAGAGGCTTTTTATATACTATCTTCATTTTTTGGATATGTTTTTCTTCTTGCTATTTTGATTGGGTATTTTTTGATTCCTTATATTACAAATTGCTATTCTGATTCTTGATTTTCTACAAATTATTCTTAATTTCAGTTAGTGTATTCTTCATTTCTGACTGGTTCTTTTCTATGGTTCCCATGCCCTTTTATTTTGTTGAAGTTCTTTCTAAATTATATTTTCCCCTAAATTTGTTGAGTATCCTAGTAACCGATGTTTTTAATTCTGTATCTAGTAGATTGTCTCCATTTTGTTTATCTCTTTTTCTGGAGTTCTGTTCTGTTCTCTCATTCAGGCCACATTTCTCTGTCTCCTCATTTTGACAAGCTCCCTGTGTTTGTTTCTATGTGTTAGGTAGAGCTGCTACATCTCACAGGCATGGTAGAATGGAATTATATAGTAGATGCCCTATAGGTTCTAGTGACACAGCCTCCCTATTCACCTGAGATGGGCATTCCAGGTACACATCCTCCCATAAAGGCTGTGTACACTCACCCTCCTGATGTAGTTGAGCCATTGTTGCTGCTGATACTTGAATTGGAGTGATTTATTCCCAGGCCTAAGGGTAGCAAGGACTGGCTGTGACCAGTGTGGAAGATCAGCTGTACAGGAGCCCAACCCATAAACCAGGACTTACCTCAGTGGAACACTGGTGCCTTCTGAGCCTGCTCTTTGAGTGTGTCATTTGTAGAGGTGGTTGGGTGATGCTGTGATATGTGCTGAAGCTGCCCACTGAGTGCACTAGCTCTGGGGACTCCCAGGAGGTACAGGCCAATGTCAGCCTCTGCTTATTTTCTGCTCAGGGCCACCAAGATGAGCTACAGGGTGGTCTTCAGATAGCTTCTATTTGTGCTAGGTTTGGAGGTGCTCAGGTGAGGCCATGCTGCAAACCATGACCATTGTCTCTAGTGCCTGGCTTAGGGCCACTTAGCAAAATGTATGTGACATACAGAGATCAGATGTTGCCTGTTTGAGAGATTTTAGGAAAGTCTGAAGCATAAGCCATGACAGGCCATTTGTATGGAAAAGCCGCTGAAAACAGCTTGAGTGGGTTCAAAAGTTAGTGGGATAGGTCTCAGGGAATCACAGAGTGGGACCAACAGTAATAGCCATATTGATGAGGACAGATGTGATACCTACCTGCTGGCTCTGCATAGGAAGAATTCAGAAAAGAAATAATGCCCTCTGCCAGGACTTTTTTTTTTTTTTTTTTTTTTTCCTGGCAGAACGTTATCCCTCAGCCCCCATCCTAAAGCCAGACAGTTCAGTTCCTCCTCATATATCCCTGGTGCCTTTGGAGCTGCTGCCCCAGCACTGGAGCTCAGACAGAGTGAGTCTGAGTAAGTCCATGCAGGCCCTTCAAGATGAACTGCCCAGGACTTCAGCAGCCTTCCTTTCACTTAGCCATAATTCCTAGTGGTTTTTACACCCAGAATTTATGGGGACTTTCTCTCCTGGCATTGGAACTCTGGGCTGGGGGGTTTAGTGTGGGGCGGGGATCCTTGATCCTTAAAAGGGACTTCCACAGCTGAAATATTCCTCCTGATTTTTGTCCACCACCCATGGGTGTGGGACAAGACTGTTTTTTATCTCTACCCTCACTACCAGCCTTGATGTAGCTTTTCCTTTGACTCTTTGTAGGATTTCCATTCAGCTAGATTTCAGGTGATTCTGAATGATAGTTGTTCTGTAGTTTAGTTGTAATTGTGATGTGTTTGTGGAGGATGCAAGTTGGACATTTATCCTGCCACCTTGACCAGAAGCATTTATGGTTTTCTGTTTCTCACTTAAAAACATCACTCTTACAGCAATAACTGAAGATAATATCTCCTGGGAGATATAAGTTGTCCTCCCTCACCATGTTATGTGAATGCTGTTTTTTCATCCATTGTTTGTGAGAATTGCAAGAGTTTTGCAAAGGGTAATGCATGAGGAATTTACCTGTAGACATAGAGCATAATACAGAATAAGCCAGTGTGGGCCATCTTACTTTAAACTACATAGAGTCCACCTAGATTTTAGTAACCACTTCTCCTCTCTCATGGTAGATAGCTTCAAACAAAAATGTTATCATAAGAAACTGAAACAAGCCCTGGCTGGTAGCACAGTGGATAAGGTGCCGGCCTGTGAACCCAAAGGTCACAGGTTCGATTCCCCAGCCAGGGCACATAACAAGGTTGCAAACCAGGTCTCCAGTCAGGTCTGTGGCTGAAGGCAGGTGAAAAGCAACCATACATTGATGTATCTCTCCCTCTATGCTTCTCTCTCTTCCCCTCTTTCTGAAAATAACTAAATAAAATAAATAAAAAGAAACTGAAACATTGATATATGATAAAGGAGAAAAGGGAACTGAACCCACACTGACATCATATCCAATGTGTAAATCTACATTGGACCTTTGCTTCTGACATGGATTATCACTGAAGTATCCATGGGCACAACACTTCCACATACATGGATTATGGTACATGTAGCCCTGTTATGGAAACAACATTGCTGTCTCTAGAAATGTTAACTAAATGTAGATAACAATTTTAAGGCATATGGCATGTGCTAAAAATTAAAAACTATTCCAGGCATTGGGAGAATCAAAATTAATGTTTCCTTCCATAGATAGGCACAGTAAGTTATGGATAAAGAAAACTATAATTATAATAAAATGCTATAAATACAACAATAGAGGCATGTGCAAGATATCTTGGGAATATATAAAAGAGTAGTCTTGGAAGAGATCAGGAAATTTTTCACAGGAATGACTTCTAAGATGAATAATAAAAAAAAGATAGAGTGGAAAAGGAGAAAAATTACATTTTACATAGAGAGAGCAGCACAAGCTAAGTCTGACCATCTTCTTTTTACCATAGATGTCAGAGATGCCAAGAATATTCTCAAGATAATCATTACAAATAGCAAAGGAAACTGCCCATTAGCTGTGCTTGATCTGAATGACTTCGGTGATTTTCAGTACTATTTAATATGCCATTGATGATGATACCACAATTTCTACCCATTTGATTTTTTCAAGGACGTCTTTGTTGTTTACAGTTCAGAATTATGAATGTGGTATCTTTGCATATTCTTTCCTGAGTACTTGGTGCATGTGTGCAAGATATTCTTATAAGCATATCTTACTTTAAAAAACTGCTGACTCAGGAGGCAGGTTTATTATCCCCCAACTTCACTCTTGGGATAATAAGCAACCATTTCTCAAAGTAGTTGTTTCAATGAACACTTCCACCATAGCTTCATATCTTCATCACACAGTACAGGAATGGCTTGTTTTAAATTACAGCCATGCTAGTGATCTGTAATGATAGATAGTTCATTATAGTTTTTTTTAAATCTTTTTTAAAACTTTAAAAATTTTTTTTATTTATTATTTTAGAGAGAGGGGAAAGGAGAGAGGCAGAGGGGGAGAGAGACATCCATGTATGGTTGCTTTTTACCTGCCTCCAGCTACAAAGTTGGCTGGAGACCTGGCTTGCAACCTGATTATGTGCCCTGGCTGGGAATCGAACCAGAGACCTTTGGGTTCGCAGGCCAGCACTTTATGCACTGTACCACCAGCCAGGGCTTTTATCTTTTTTATCATTATAGTTTTAATTAACCCTTTCCAGATTTAATACTTTTCAGATATAATTTATCCATTTCAATATCTTCCTTTGTTTAGTTTCTTTTCAAGTCTCTAGCCCATTTTTCTATATATTGTCAATCTCTTCCTTATTAATTTGTAGAATACATTAGGTCTGTCCAGAAAGTATCCAGCCATGTGCTATAAAAAATAGACTTATTTATTGAAGAAAATATAAGATACAAAAGACATTGTGCATAGGACAATGATACACCTCAGTCCCCTTCAAAGTAAGTACCTTGGGACCTCACACAGTTCTCCCAATCACGATCAGCTTCCCTGTCATATTTTCCTGTATCTCATTGACTATCTAAAATCTCTTTCCTTTCAAAGGTGATTTTAGTTTTGAGAAAAGCCAGAAGTTGCTGGGTGTCAACTTTGGGCTGTAGAGTGGCTAAGTCACCCAGGTGATTTGATGTTTTACAAAAAAAACTCCGCCTGAAACATGATGCATAAACTGGCATGTGGTCATAATAAAGCTGCCAATCACCAGTTGCTCAAAGCTGTGTCCTTCTAAATCACCCAAATAATTTCCACAGAGGAATGTTCAAGCTTAATTCAAAATCTGATATGAATTCACTGTTCTACTCAGTCATTTTGAATGCGAGAGCCGCACAGTACACATGCTTACTGAATAGTATCTACTGACCCCATTGACATCATCATTTTTTTGAAAGATTTTATTATTTTTAGAGAGAGGGGTAGGGAGAGAGGCAGAGAGAGAGAAAGAGAGACATCAATATATGGTTGCCTTTCACCTGCCTACATCTACAGAGCTGGCTGGAGACGTGGCTTGCAACCTGGTTATGTGCCCTGGCTGGGGAATTGAACCAACGACCTTTGGGTTCGCAGGCTAGTGCCTTATCCAAAGTGCCACCAGCCAGGGCTGATATTATCATTGTTCATGCATGTGTATGCCAGTCCACTCTCCTTAGCTACCAGGTTATATTGATGCCCTGCAAACTATTCTTATTATAGTAACAATGGCTGAATTTTTTCCAGACAGACATCACTAACAGTTTTGCAATTGTCTTCTATTCTGAAACTTGCCTTTACCTTTTCTTGTGACTTTTTTTTTAACAGAAATTCTTACCTTTAATAGTCTAATTTAGCTCTTTTCCCCTTTCTCCTTTTTAACTTTTTCTTTTTTCATTTTTTCCTTTTTCTTCTTCTTTTTTCTTTTTTTCAAATTTAGCTCTTTGTGTGTGTGTGTGTGTGTGTGTGTGGTTAATTCCTTTGTTTTTTTTTTTTTGTTTGTTTTTGCATTCTCCTTAAAGTCTCTACCCCAAAGTCATAAGGTTTTTTTCTTTATACCATCTTTCAGAGACTCTCCTGTTTTGTCTGTCATATTTACATCTATTACCCACTTGGAATTGAATGTCCCTCGCCACTACCATTTGTTCAGAAAATAGATATTTGTATGTATTTCTGCCTTTTTCTGAGCTTTCTGTTCTGTTCCCTTCATCTTTCTTATCTTTGCACCAATATATTGCTTGAATTGTTCCTTAATAATAAATCTTGATATCCAAATAAGTTCTCTCACATTGTTCTAATCTTCAAGACTGACCTGACTCTTCCACTACATGCCTTTAGAAACAGTTTATCCATTTCTATACACACATGCATGCACACACCTAGATTTTTATTGTGATTGCTTTCAACCTATTGATCACTTTGGGAGAAAAATTAACATCTTCAAAATATTGCCTCCATTTAATTATGTCTTGAATAATTTTATATACCTTACACAATGTCTTACAGATTTTTATTATTTATTTCTAAATATACAACAGTGTTGATGCTATAGAAAACATATGTTTTAAATTGATTTCACAGAAAAATGGCTAAACTCACTAACACTAACAACTTATTATTTTGGATTTTTATATTCACAGTTATCCATAAACAATGATAATTTTATTTCTTCTCTTTCAATATTTGTACCATTAATTGACTTGCTTTGCCTTACTGCATTTGCTAAGCTCTCCAAGTAGAATGTTGAATAGATGTGGTAGTAGTGGCATTGCTGTCCTATTCCCAATCTCAAAGGGGAAGTCTTTAAAAATTCACCATTTAGGACATTACATGCCATGGGGTTTTATAGATATCCTTAATTAAATCAAGTAAATTACCTTCTATTTTTAGTTTGCATAGTTATTTTAAACTCAGGATCTGATAGTTCCATCACTGGTGCTCTTGTCATAAGCAAAATTAAAGACAAATGACAAAGTGGGAGAAAATATTTGCATTACAGAACAGAGGACTAACTTCCGTAAGGAATATTGGTAACATCACCAGGTCCAATTTTCTCATGCATAGTTCCAAACGCTGGGGCCCAAGCTATGGGTGTCAGGAAGGCAAGTTTCACCAGCCCATGAGTGGTGATAAGTGAGTGAGATTTTCATAAAGTTAATTGTATTCCTTTCAAAAGATTTTCTTTTCTTCTGTGGATATACTCTCTCTAATTTTTAATAAGTCTATACTATTTTTCTAATAAATCATTATTATAACACACAGTAATTTCAGACTTGTAATGTTCCTATCTGACAATCTAAAAAATTAGTAACTTTTTGCAATTAAATTCTTTAATTGATTCAATTGGTTAAAGAAATCTCTGACCTAATGTACATGGGTGACATTCAGGCTACTGATAGAGAAAAATGAGCCAATGCATTATGGAGATAAGGAGGAGGGGGACCTTTTGAAAATGTGGAGAAGAAGGAAGGAAACTAGAGCAGTGAGACACCATAAAGCCAAAAACATGGTTTTGACCTAGTGACTGGCCATGTCAAATGCTGCCAAGAACTAAGTAAAATGCTAAAATGGAGACTATAAAATATCTATTGTATTTAATAACAAAGGTGATATTAGTGACTCTATTTGAAGAATTTAAGTGGAGCAGCAAGGCCAAGGCCAAATGGTGTGAAATGAAGAAAGAAAGAGTGAAGAAAAAAAGGAAATGGAGACATTGGCTTGTACAATTTTTTCTGAGACACAATTTTAAAAGGAGAACTGTGTTTCAATTCTAGAGTGGATATAGAATTTAGGTTGATTGGCTGCTTGCTTATTTGCTTTGTTTTTTTTTTTTTTAAATGGTTTTTCATTATTTTTAGAAAGAGGGGAAGGGAGAGAGGCACACAGAGAGAGAGACATCAATGTATGGTTGCGTTTCACCTGCCTCCAGCCACAGACCTGACTGGAGACCTGGTTTACAACCTTGTTATGTGCCCTGGCTGGGGAATCGAACCTGCAACATTTGGGTTCGCAGGCCGACACCTTATCCATTTTGCTACCAGCAAGGGCTTGCTTTGTTTGTTTCGAAGATGAGAGCTTATTGAATAAAATTAATGTTAATAGAAAACCCAGTAGAAAGATAGGGATTTTGAAAATATAGGAGATAAAGGGAGGTATTCCAAGAAGATGAGATAAAATGGAATTCTATAGACTATAGGCAGAAGGCTTCACTGCAGGTAGGAAGGGCGACCTTTATCCTTTGTGCACCATAAAATAATGTCCAGGGCATGAGCCTGAGACTGTGTAGCTGCCATGCAGCTCAGCATCAGTAGTCTCTGTGGGTAGTGCCCACACTAGTCAGAGGTACATTCTTCCCAATTACTTGCATGCAGGTCAATTCAGAAGTCAATGAAACTAAAATTTAGAAAAACTGCCATCAAGTGGAAAAAGAGCCAGTGAAAGTCCCTTGAGACAAAGCAGTTAATGTCAGAGCAGAATTGTGGGGTATAGGGGGTGGGATGTGAAGGGACAAGGAAGGCACAAGGAAGAAGGTACCACCTTCTGCCTTGTCCATGTTTCCCATGCAGGTTCCATCAGGCTTCACCTGTCTTGTTCATGGTCATCATTTCCAAGGTCTTTTTCCATCATCCTCAGAGTGTTTGTTGCCTGAGTTTATTATGCTCAGGCAAGCTTTAAGAAGGGGGTCTCTCAGACTCATGCAGAGCAAGATAGGTATTTAAATACTAAAAAATAAGACTTTAACCTAAAAGAAGGCATCTTTAAAGGTGAAGTTAAGCAGTTTACTGATCACAGAAAAGATCTTTGGAGAAGAGAAGACTTTCTTGTGCCTTTATAGATATTTTAGAATCCATCAAAGACAGTAACATTTAGTCTGTGACCTAGATAACAGCACGCAGCCAAGGGGGACATGGAGCTAAAATCTATCCCTGGTGATGGTGATGTTGACAATTTAAAATTTTCTTTTTTCTCAATTTAAATCAACATGTATTGAACCTATACTCTATTCTACAAAATTAGGCATAATTTTCCCAAATCTGTCTGTTTCAACATCAGGCAGTCATCAGAGGAGGAAGATGTGGTGATGGTTTCTGCAGAAAATCTGTGAGTAGGACCCTGAGGGGCATTAATCAGCATGAAGTGGTTGGTTTGTTTTAGAAGAATATGACAGAAAATGGGGGCTTACAGAAATACAGTTGAAGAAGTAATCCTTGACATTAGAAGGAGGTGGGTGGGGTAAATGTGTGCATGGAAACCAATCTGAATACTACAATACTGTTAGGGCAGGAAGAACTAAACATAAGAGCAGAAAAACATAGATTTCTAAGTATAAAAAACAACAATTGAGAGGCTAATTTTTCTCCACTCACCTTAACATAAACACTTTAAAGAAATACTTAGCTAGTTTTCTCCAAACAAACAATAAATCATCTATATCACAAAGGGAGGCTTTTAGTGAAGATCAGACTCTTCCTAGAAGCAGAAGAGCTTTGGGAAGATGAACTCAGGAAATGAGCTGGATTCACCTTAGCATCACATCCAAGGTGCTGCTGCTCCTCTCATAAATCCTAGCCCCTGAGTTCCAGGTAGGGATGGACATAGTCTGCTTTGTTGACATAAAACAATGGAGGCACCCAGATAACATTTTCTGGATGTTAAATGAATATTTATTCTGGCGTGGCAATAGTTGGCTCTTCAGAGCAAGTGGCAGAAGCTCTACATGTTTCTAGACTCGCTTGAACTCCATGGGAGTCATGCATACTGGGGAGAGGCCTTATTGGCCAAAGTCCTCTGTGCTCCCCCTGGGACCAAGGTATTGACATCCATGGTATGAGTGTGGAAGGAGTCTCAGCCAGAACACCAGGCTAACAGCATGATGGTTCTCTTTAGCTTCATGCAGAGCTAGCATTGACAGAGAATCAGAGAAGGCTAAGAGAAATTTGTATAGCTTCAAGGATTCTCAAACTCTGGCCTAAAAGATGGTTCTCCAGCCAGGGCACATAACCTGGTTGCAAGCCAGGTCTCCAGCCAGGTCCATGGCTGGAGGCAGGTGAAAGGCAACCCTACATTGATGTCTCTCTCCCTTCCCCTCTCTCTAAAAATAATAAATAAAATATTAAAAAAAAAAAAAAGATGGTTCTCATCTGTTGTTTCCCAATAACACAAGGAAGGTGCTAGTGGGCAGCAAAAGTGGTCTGACAGCTGTCCAATTGGCTTCAAAAAGGTATCAAGAAGTCATTTTAAAATCCTAGGGCACAGACATGTCCAGCATATTGACCAGAAGAGAGAGGACTATAAATATGAAGGCTCCTCCATATTTATAATCCCCAAGTTTCCATAAAACTATCTCCTTCCATGTCCACAGATGGCAGGAAGCATCGGCCACAGGATATGCTTTCTATAAGTGACTACTGATTCATTTTCAGTAAGTGCTGAATACACCATGGGCTCTTAATTATTTTTTAATTTAATTTTATTGTTGTTGTATTACATCCATCCCATTTCCCCTCCCCTCTCTCCCCTTCCCTATCCACCCATCCACTCCCCCACAAAGTCAATCCCACTTATTGTCTATGTCCATGGTTCTTCCATGCTAGTTCCTTCACTAAACTGCTCCCCTTCTTTGCCTTCTCCTCCCCGCTCCTCCCTCCCCTCTGCCTACTAAAGGTCTATTCATTGTATTCATGTATCTGGTTCTGTTTTGCTTATTTGTTTGTTTTATTCATTAGTGTCCCATAATGGGTGAGATCATATGGTATTTGTCTTTCACTGACTGGCTTATTTCACTAAGCATAATACTCTCCAGTTCCATCCATGTTGTTATAAAGGGTAGGAGTTCCTTCTTTCTGCTGTGTAGTAATCCATTGTATAAATGTACCAAAGTTTTTTGATCCAATCATTCACAGATGGGCACTTAGGCTGTTTCCAGTTCTTGGCTATTGTACATAGCACTGCTATGAACATAGGGGTACATAGATTCTTATGAGTTGGTGTTAAAAATATGGAATGCACCCTGGCTGGTAGCACAGTGGATAAAGGCGCCAGCCTGCAAACCCAAAGGTCGCAGATTCGATTTCCTAGCCAGGGCACATAAGCAGGTTGCAAACCAGGTCTCCAGTCAGGTCTGTGGCTGGTGGCAGGTGAAACACAACCAAACATTGATGTCTCTCACCCTCTCTGCCTCTCTCCCTTCCTCTCTTTCTAAAAATAATGAAAATCTTAAAAAAATATATGGAATGCTTCACGAATTTGCGTGTCATCCTTGCATAGGGACCATGCTAATCATCTCTGTATTGTTCCAATTTTAGTATATGTGCTGCTGAAGTGAGCACTTTAATTATTTTTTAAATTGTATAAAGACTGAAGAAGATTAACACTGGAGTACACAGAAGACCAAACAATCCTTTATGACCAGAATAAAGATGTAAGCCTGCAACTTTGGGAAGTTTACCTCTTGAAAGGGGCTCTTTCTTCAATTCCTTTTTTATTCCTAACTGACCCATTCATTAAAATCATTATTAGCCCTGGCTGGTGACTCAGTAGATGGGTGTAGGACTGCGAACCCAAAGGTCACTAGTTTGATTCCCCAGTCAGGGCACATAACTAGTTGCAAGCCAGGTCTCCAGGCAGGTCTGTGGCTGGATGCAGACGAAAGGCAACCAGACATTGATGTCTCTCTCTCTCTCTCTCTCTCTCTCTCTCTCTCTCCCTCCCTCCCTTCTTCACCTCTCTCTGAAAATAGTAAATAAAATCTTTTTATACAAAGGGCCCAGAGGCATATGAAAGAATGCTCGGGAGATTGGGAAGATGGCAACAGAGAGCAGTGCTGATGGTGTTCTCAAAAGCAGCTAGAGGACAAGATAGGGAGCGTGAGACGTCTTCAGGACCCTAGGAATTGGAGCGGGCAGCATCTGGACACAGGGGAGCACAGCCCAGAGGCAGAGGAGGCCAGCAGGACAGTAGGTGAGGCGTTCCCGACGAACCGGCCAGCGGGCCGAGGTCGGCTCTGGGCAGGGGCAGCTCTGCCCAGAGGGGCACATTTGACTCAGGCAGCTCAGGGCTCCCTGGCGACTGGAAGTCTCAACAGTGAAGTGCGGGCAGCGAGGGCATACACCATAGGGAACACGGAATTGAACTCTTGCAGGGGAGGGACTGTGTGAGAGACTCACTCCGGCAACAGGGAGAGGAGGCTTCAAGCGGGGCTAGAGGAGGAGGAGAGGAGTCCTGAGGGAAGCCGGAGTGGAGGAGCAGGAAGTGCACCAGCGGGGCGGCGAGAGGGCCGAAAACGGTGCTGCTGGGCCACTGGGGAAACAGCAGCTAGAGGCCCCTGCAAAGGGGGAGGCCCAGCCCTGCACAACCACACAGGCCCCCAGGCTCCGCAGAGACTCCAGGCGGCGAGCCAGAGAACCAGCGACCCAGGAACTGGTGGCAGGAACAACTGATCCGCCATTGCTGGAGACAAAGGCTGCACCGCCCACGCCTGGGAGGGGCTCATCACAGAGGCCGCATAAAGGGCTCCTCGGAGAGCTGGTTGGCTTGGAGGAGTGGTGCCCGCCCTGGAAGGGCGGGACAGTATAGGCAAACCCTGGACAGTGTTGACGGACAGGGGCAGCATCCTCCCGGAACTGCGGGGGCAGGGCCAGTCGTCATAGGGACCAGCGCAGTTGCAGGCTGCCCTGCATAAGTGCTGGGTGCTCATCACGGGCAGGAACCTCCTCCAGGAGTGGGAGGGGGCACCCTGTGGGCTCCAGAACACCAGCAACCCTAAAACCCAGCCAGGCTGTGGAAGGCCCAGCCTACCTGGGGGCGGACACTCAGAATCAGCCCTACTGTGACAATCAGAGGCCCTGCCATGCACCAAGACTGGCCAGAATATAGACTATAGACTGTAAAATCCTGACCAAGAAAAAGAGGCAGCCTCAGGAAAGGGATTGCTGCCAATCTCAAGCACCTGAGTTATACTGAGAGCAATATGAACTATTAATCCCCAACATATCCTTTGCAAAAGTTACTTCTCACATATTCTTAATCCCCCCCATACCTCAATCCACCTAAATACTCAAGACCCTCCCCCTACTCTCGAATTAAAGTCTACTCACTCTGTGGCTATAACGCATTCCCAGTCCTCAATCTAAGTATTCCTCCCTTCCCTAGCCTTTCTAAACCCTTTCTTTATTCTTTTCTTCCTTCCTTTTTTTTTTTTTTTTTTT
>PVIW01015799.1:0-18601 GCA_004026585.1 Noctilio leporinus | reverse complement strand
GATCTCACCCATTACGGGACAATAATGAGCAAAACTAACAACAAGCAAAACAGAACCAAGTATATGAATACAAGGAATAGGCCTTCAGTGGTCAGGGGGAACGGGGTTGGGGGGAGGGGGAGGCAGAGGCAAAGAAGGGGAGCAGCTTAGACAAGAACCTAGTATAAAGGAACCATGGACATGGACAACAGGTGGGATTTACTTTGGGGGGAATGGGTGGGTAGGGTGGGGGACAGAGGGGAGCAAATACGGGATGGATGTAATCCAATAAAAATAAAATTTAAAATGAAAAAAAGAAAAAATGTATATATGGAGCCAAAAATACCCACAAACAGCCACAGCAATCCTGAGAAAGAAGAATAAGGTAGGAGGAATCACAGTACCGGACTTCAAACAATACTACAAGGCTACTTTCATCAAAATTATCTGGTACTGGCATAAAAATGGACATAAATCAATGAAACAGAATAGAGAGCCCACAAATTAACCCAGGACTCTATGGTCAACTAATATGCGACAAAGGGGGAAGGAACATAAAATGGAATAAAAACTGTCTCTTCAAATAATGCTGTTGAGAGAACTGGACAGCAATATGTGGAAAGATAAAACTAGACCACCAACTTACACCATACACCAGGATAAACTCAACATGGATAAAGGATTTAAACATAAGTTGTGCCACCATAAAGGTCCTGGAGAAAAATATAAGCAGTAAACTTTTGAATATTGTACACAAAAATATGTTTACTGAACCTTCACCAAGGGAAAGGAAATCAAAGAACTAATCAACAAATGGGACTATATCAAATGGAAAGGTTTCTGTTCAGCTAATGAAAACACTAGCAAAATTCAAAGAGAACCAACTGTATGGGAAAACATAATTGCCAATGATACCTCAGACAAGGGTCTGATCTCCAAAATATATAAAGAACTAATGCGACTCAACACCAGGGAGAAAGACAGCCCAATTGAAAAAATGGGCAAAGGACCTGAACAGACAACTCACTGAGGAAAATATACAAAGGACCCAGAGGCATATGAAATAATGCTCAACATCACTAGCAATCAGAGAGATGTAAATTAAAATCACAATAAGATTACACCTCACACCTGTCAGAATGGCAATCATCAGCAAATCAACAAACAAGTGTTGTTGAGTATGTGGGGCAAAGGGAACCCTCATACACTGTTGGTGGGAATGCAGGCTGGTGCAGCCACTGTGGAAAACAGTATGAGGTTTCCTTAAAAATCTAAAAATGGTACTGCCTTTTGATCCAGCAATTCTACTACTTGGACTATACCCAAAGAATCCTGAAACACCAATTCATAAAAACCTATGTACACCTATGTTCATAAAAGCACTATTTACAATAGCCTGAGTGCCCATCAGTGGATGATTGGATCAAAAAACTTGGGTACATTTACACAATGGAATACTATACAGCGGAAAGAAAAAAATAAAATAAAAAACTCCTACCTTTGCAACAACATGGATGGAATTGGAGAGTATTATGCTTAGTGAAATAAGTCAGTCAGTGAAGGACAAATATCTGATCTCACTCATTTCAGGACAATAATGAACAAAACTAACAACAAGCAAAACAGAACCAAATATATGAATACAGTGAATAGGCCTTCAGTGGTGAAGGGGAAACGGGTTGCGGGGAAGGGCGAGGCAGAGGCAAGGAAGGGAAGCTGCTTAGACAAGAACCTAGTATAAAGGAGCCATGGGCATGGAGAACAGGTGGGACTGACTTTGTGGGGAATGGGTGGGTGGGGAGGGGGACAGAAGGGAGCTAAAAGGGGATAGATGTAATACAACAATAAGGACAAATATCATATGATCTCACCCATTACAGGACAATGAGCAAAACTAACAACAAGCAAAACAGAACCAAGTATATGAATACAAAGAATAGGCCTTCAATTGTCAGGGGTAACGGGGTTAGGGGGATGGGGGAGGCAGAGGCAAAGAAGGGGAGCAGCTTAGACAAGAACCTAGCATAAAGGAACCATGGACATGGACAACAGGTGGGATTGACTTTGGGGGGAATGGGTGGGTGGGGAGGAGGACATAGGGGAGCAAAAAGGGGATGGATGTAATACAACAACAATAAAATAAAATAAAATAAAAAACATTAAACAAGAAAGGAAAACAATATTTTTTTCATATTTTTGACAATCTAAGGGAAAACATGTCTGTTAGTTACCCTGACTAAATGGTCAGATGTGGAATGTTTTAAAACTCCTTGGGATATCATATCACCTTGTTGTCTTTTGAGTCCCCTCTGCACTAGACTGAATTGATGCCCTCTCACATACCTCCTTGTTGTGAATGGTCTAAGTGCTCCAGGAGGGTGGGCTTTGTGAAAGTTGCAGGAGGAAGCTTTTTGTATTTCAAAAGAGGTGGTGACATCAGCAGGCATCCATTCCACCAATGCCCAGATGAAGAGCTACTCTCCCTTGTAAAACAGGAATGTGAGAGATGCTGAGCAGCTCTGCTTTGGTTAATTCCCTGCCTAAGGAAACCAGCTCATGATAAATAAATAAATAACTACAATAGATATTCCTGTTGACAGAAGATGAGTACCACTAAGATGTGTTAGAAGAGACCTACCCAAGAAGGCTTCCAAATTGTGTCTGGTATAGTCCTCCATTCTGGTGTCATGGTGTCTCTTTCAGGATGGCACTTCCATTCCACTGTCATGGCTCATGCCCAAAGTGGTTTTGTCCACCTGAGGTCTTGGAGTGGAGACCTTCCATGTGAGGAGAGAGGAGGAAATGTTACTCTATTTCGTAGAGAACAAAGACATGCATGAGGTTAAGAAATGAGTTCTAAGCCCTGGCTAGTAGCACAGTGGAAAAGGTGCCGGCCTGTGAACCCAAAGGTCACAGGTTCAATTCCCAGCCAGGGCAACATAATTAGGTTGCAAGCCAGGTCTCCAGTCAGGTCTGTGGCTGGAGACAGGTGAAAAGCAACCATACATTGATGTTTCTCTCCCTCTCTACCTGTCTCTCTTCCCCTCTTTCTAAAAATAATAAAATAAAATCTTAAAAAAAAAAAAAGAAATGAGTTCTAGTCTCATTGAAGAAAGAAGGAAAATGAAAGCAAGAAGGACAGAAGGAAAGACATTGCAACAGAAAGAGAGAGAAGGAGACTGAGAGACGGACCAATAGAATAGCAGGTCGGGGTGGGGCAGGGAAGCCAGCAGGCCTGTATGAGCTGCTCCTGGGTACCTGGCTGTTGCAGGGAATGGGGCCTGGAGGCCAGGCAAGGGCTCTTGGGGCTGCTGGAAGCCAATTTCTTCCTCTAGGGCCATAGCACCCTGAACATGCAGGATAATTCCTCATGTTCTATACAGCTAAATAGGGTCAGGCCTGGTTAGGTTGTGGATGAAAGATGGCGTGGGATGAAGCCATGCCTATATGCTTTTGCAGACCTGTCCTTTTGGGGCCCCGCCTCTGCCCTCTGGGTGGCCACCGCCTTGGTAGCCTCTGCGGCCGCCTCCTCCTGCTAGGGTGCCTTCACCTTCTTGCTCAGAGCCGAACCCCCTGTCCAGTAGAATGAGCAGGCACTCCTGACTGACACTGGCACTGCAGAGGGGATCCCGCGGGCTACCATGGGGAGCCCTGCAGCCACAGGGCACCCGTGGAGGATGGAAGCAGGCCGGGTGTCTACCAGCCCCACATTCGAGGGTGGAGGCCCACAGACCTACTTAGGGAACCCGGAGGCAGCCCTGGGAAAGGGGAGAGGGTAGCCTCCTGACAGCCCCCCCAACCTGGAGGCCCAGGGAGATTGGCAACCTTCTCTCAGCCCTGCCCCTTAGGGGAGAGGTGGGGCCGTGGAAGGCAACCGATACCCCTCCTTTGCCTTGATGCACTGGCTGCCACAGGCCCTCAGCCAGCAGCTACCTGCTTGACCTTGCATCCACCTTCTGAACCCTTTCCTTTGGGCCAGGGCATGCCCCCTCCCCTCCTCAGATCTGGAGGGAGGGCACTATGACCACTACCTCCTCCAGAGGTGCCCTCGCCCCACCCTTTCATGCCCTGCCCTTTGGAACCTGGTGAGGTGGCAGAGGGGACTGGTTGAAGGCTCATGGGCAGCATCACAGAGAGGGGCGGGTCAGCCAGTGCAAGTCCACCTGGTGCCCACCGGAGGGGAGAGGGGCCTGGAGGCCAGGCAGGGCCTCTTGAGGCTGCTGGAGGACACTTTCCCCTTGTCCAGCCACACCTATTGAACGCAGCCAAACTCCTGTGATCTCACAGGCTAAACAGTGTCTGGCCAGGTGAGTACTCGGATGGGACTTGGCCTGGGAATGATGGGTGCTGTAGGCTTTTGCCCACCAACTCCCTCTGCTGCAGCCTCTGCCAGCCGCTTCCGCACCTCCCCACCCCTGCCTCATTGGGTGACTTCATCCTCTTGCCAAGAGCAGAATCTCCTGTCCAGGAGGGTGACCAGACCCTCTCCACTCCTCCTGGCACTGTGGGTGGCTTCCCCAGGGCTCTCACAGGGGTTCCTGATGCCATAGGACACCCCTTGACTGGGGGCTTGGGTTGCTGTCTAGGAGCCCCAGAAACAGGGACATGGAAGTCCCCTCAGCAGTGCCCTTCCTTGAGGCTCAGGGAGTTGCCCCTAGCTCCTGTCACACCTGCCTAGAAAACATTGGCCCCACACTCCTTGGGAATTGAGGGTCCCTGGAAGGCTTTGGCAGCCCCTTCACCATCCTCCCCACTGCCTCCAGGTGACCCTGTGGAGGGCAGGGGCTCCATCCTCACCATTTGGGCAGAGCAGGTCCTGTCTTCTGCTACTTTGGGAGAGAACTTCACCTTGAAGTGTGGTGCCCTTGTCCTGCCCATTGGAACCTCATGGTGGGGTTAGAGATGGGGGGAAGGGTCCACAGGAGGGGCATACAGAAGCGTCTCCCAGGGAGGTGTGGGGATGTCTAAGTGGCTACAACACTGCCACCCCAGAGAGTTGTGAGTTGTTGGGCCAAAGCAGCAAGCTGAATCTCTCTGGGACTCTTTCCTGAGAAAGTACATATCCAGGGGTACAATAGTAGCTCTGAAAGCTACAGCAGCTCCACTTCTGGGGGAACTAGTGGCTGGGATACTCCACACAATTCTCTGGGGCCTGTCCATTGCCTACACCTTCTGAGGCTGGAAAGAATCCCAACACTCAAACCCAGCACATTGTGAGCACCTCCTACCTTAGCTCAGCTGCTTTCTGCCTCTGGGGTTGAGGAAGTGGTCAGAATTGGGGATGTGGAGATTTCACAGGTCATGCTAGTAGGGATCCTCAGGCGTGCAGAGAAGTCTCCAAGCAACATGGCTTCCAAATTCCATGACCTCACAGCTGCACCCATACATGTTTGCTGCTGGGTTGCCACTGGCGATATCACTGGTGAAATGTCTGTGGCTCCTCCGGAAACATTGGTGCAAGTGGCTGGCCATCTGAGATCTGTTCAGAAGAACAGCAGCAACATCATTAGACAGAGACCCTGTAGCCTTTAAGATCATGCCCCTGGGGAACAGGAATGGGTTCACACTGTCCATATTCTGGGTGGAACAAATGCAGCCATGGAGGCTGACTGGTGCTAACTGCCAGCCCTCCACAGGGAAAATCATCCATCAGCCACCCTATCTCCTGATATAAGAACATTTTTGTGACACCACTAAGTGGCTACCAACCAGATCCTCCACCACAAAATATAGACATATGATGTAAAGTCGCATACAAGTTGCATTTAAAGATAATGCTACTTCACTCTTTTTACTTTTACGAGCTCTTGTTTTTCTGTTTTTGTCTCAATTTCTTATGTTCTCTCTCTTTGTATTTCTCCCTTTGTCTTTCTCCTTCTTTATATCTACAGTATATTGGGGGTTGAGGGACTAGAAACATTTTGGGGTGAGGTAATAGAGAAGATCCTAATGGATATTCTTTGATTCAGAAGACAGCTATCCAGAACAAGAACATTTTGACCTAGAATGTCAAAACTTACTACGCTTGAAGAGCCCCACTGCAGATGCATATGAAGTACTTGCTGCTCTTTAGTTCAAAATATGTATAACTGGTGTAGGTTCAAAGGCAGTGTAGCCTGTGGATGACAAGTATGTGATTATTATCTAAAAGATGCAGAAAATGTATTTGTTAAGATCTGACATCCATCTATGATTTAAAAACTGTCAGAAAGTTTTATAAAATAAAATTTTCTTGATTTTATAAACACTGTGTATATCAAGTCCATAGGTAGCATCATGGTAAAAATGGAAAGTTTTTCTTTAAGGTCAGGAAAAAGATAATGATGCCCACATTCTCAAATAAATGAAACATAATACTGAAATTTCTAGCCACAGCAATCAGAAGAATAAAAGTAATGGCATTTATATAAAGAAAAAAGTAAAATTGACATTTTGTAGATGACATCAGACTACTCAAAAAAAAAAAAACAAAGATAATGCAATTTAAGAGCATTGATAAGAGAATTTAGTAAAAAAGTAAAAATACAAAATTGATATGCAGTAATACATCACATTTTTGTACACTAATTACAAAAAACTACATAAATATTTTTAAATTAAAGAAATCTAAACAAAGATCAATGCTAACAAAATTATAAGAAATTGAAGGGGACACAAAAGAATGTGGAAGGATAATTTATGAATCTAAATTGAAAAAATCGAATTGTAAAAATATCCACAATCCCCAAAGTAATTTATGGGTTCCGTGTAACTTCTATCAAAATAAACATTTTATTCTTCTCAGAACACAAACAAATTCTAATATTTATATTGAAGCTCAAAAGACCCAATATAGCCAAAGCAATCTTGAAAGAGAACAAAGTTGAAGGTATGGCAATCTTTGATCTCAAACCATTCCACACACAATAATAATAATAATAATAACAACCAAAACAGAAAGGTGTTGGCACAAAAAAAACGCACAGATATTAATGGAAATGAATGAAGAGTCCAGAAATAAAGCCTCACATTTCTGGACAAGTAACGTAAGGCCATGAACATGAAAATATACACTGGAGTAATGAGAGTATTTTCAACAGGTGGCCTTTAGAGTACAAAACAGATAGATGCTAGGCCCTGGCTGGTGACACAGTACTTAAGGCACCAACTTGTGAACACAAAGATTGCTGCTTCGATTCCAAACCAGGGCACATATCCAGGTTGCAAACAAGATCTCTAGCCAGATCCATAACTGAAGGCAGGTGAAAGACAACCATACATTGATGTCTCTCTCCTCTCTGCCTTTCTCCTTTCCCCTCTCTCTAAAAATAATAAACAAAATAGTTAAAAAAACACACAAATACATGCTAAAAATAAAAATGGATTGCTCTAATTCCCAATATATAAGAACATGTTTAAAATGATGCTAGCCTCACCCACCTTTCCTTGCCTTTCAACTAATTCCAGCTCCTTTCACTTCTCATTGTCTCCACCTGATACCAGCTCCACACCCATCTTTCTGCCTACACACTGATGCCAGCCTTGCTCATTACTCTGTGCCTTCCAACCAGTTCCAACCCCACCTATTTTATCCCAGATGTTCTTCAGTCCTTATTAGTTTTACTTGCTTACTTGATTTGTTTCAATAGATCAGAATTTATTTTTAACAGTGTTCAAGAACACCATTAACAGACCCCTTCTCTATTCTGGCTGAAAGCAGACCTTGATCAGGTGAGAATGAAATACAATGGATAAAACTAATTCAAGTTGGAAAACAAGGAGATTTGGTTAAGCCTGACATCCCTTGGAAAGCAGGAAATACATGAAAGAACGAAGTCAGTTGGGAGGCAAGGAGAGATGGGTGAGTCTAGAGTTGCTTGTAAACCAGGGAATATTGAGCAGGGTTAGAGTCAGTTGGAAGGCAAAGAGAGGTAGGTGAAACTAAACTTATTTGTAAGGCAAGGAACGGTGAGGTGCTGATTTCAACTGGAAGGCAGGGAGATGTGGGTGGAGCTGAAACCTGTTGGCAGACAAGGAGACAGGTCTGGTGTCAGTTGAAATTATGGAAAAGGTGGGTGGAGCTGGCATCTGTTTAGGTTTATTTCTGTATATGATTAAAATCTGCAGTGTCTATTTTCACCTCCTTTGTCATAGTTGTCCATATAAATGAGGGTTTTAGTCTGGACTCCCTATTCTGTTCCACTGATCTAGGTGTCTGTTTTGTGCCAAAACAATTCTCTGTTTTAATTATTATAGCTTTATAGCACAGGTGGCAAACACAAGGCCTGCAGGGGTGAATTTGGCCCTCCACCTTGTTTTATCCAGCCCGGCACCTTGTTTCTACCCCGCTCACTTAACTGTTAAAAAGTACTTACATTTATACAGTCCTAAAATTATATTCAGCCTTTGAAGGCAACCATGATGCTAATGTGATCCCCGGTGAAAATGAAATTGACACCCCTGCTTTATAATATAGTTTCGACCATTGATTGTCATATCTCCAAACTTGTTATTTTTTTCTTTCTTCTAAATTTATTTAAATATTTAAAGTTCTATAAATTTATATAAATTTTAATATTTTTAACTTCTGAAAAGAATGTCATTAGTAAATTGAAAGGGTTTGGAATTAACAAATTAGTTACTTGAGGGAATTTTTTAATTTTAACAATTTCATGTTTTCCATAGATGTGAATGGCTTTTCTACTTTTTGTGTTGCTCTCAATTTCTTTTTTCAATGTGTTGTAATTTTGAGGGCCCAGGTTTTTCACCTTTTTAATTATGTTAATTCATAAGCATTATATCTATTCCACACAACTGTAAATGGAATCTTTATTTCTTATTTTAGTTTTTATTAATGTATACCAAAATAACAAATTTCTATATATTCAATTTGTTTTTTTTTTCTTATGAACTATTTGATTACTTTTATTAATTTTGCTGGATTCTTTAAGAATTTCTATGTAGAGTATTATGTCATCTGCAAAAAGTGACAGATTTAATTTTTTAAATTTAGATGCATTTCATTGCTTTAGTTATTTATACATATTCTTGATCTTAAAAACAGAAGCTTTTCATTTCCTACAATTGAGTATGTTAGCTGTGAGGTTGTCATGTATTGCCTTTGTCAAGCTGAAATAAATAACTTTTCTCTAGCCATTCCTTGAGAGAATTATTTAAAGATGTATTGATTTAAATTTAGAAAAAGGAAAAAGGTGGAGAAAGAAGTAAGAGAAACATTGGTGGGCAAGAGGAACAGTATATTGACTGGCTGCCTATACCACACTACCAACTGGGGATGTGGCACTCAATCCAGATATGTGCTTTGACCACAATAGGAAGTCCCATGGTTTACAAGACAGAGTACATTCCACTGAACCATACCAGCTAGGGTTTGAGAAACACTCCCTTTTTCTTAAATCAATAATGCATATTAAATTTGTTGAATCCTTTTTCTATATTTCTTGAAAAATCATACAATTTTTATTTTTGGTTTGTTGATGCGATGTTTTTTTCACATTAGTTGTACTAGATTTGAGATATTTCTGCATCACTGGTATAATTCCCACTTCCTCATGTTGTATAATTGTTTTCATACAGTGTTAACTCAGTTTGCTACTATTTTATTGAGATTTTTGACATGTATGTATATTAAGAATATAGACTTTTAACTCTCTTTCTTTGTAGTGTCTTTTTCTAGCTTTGGTATCAAGATAATGCTAGCCTTGTAAAATAAAAGTGGAAGAGTATTTCAATTTATAGATTAGTTGAAAAGAATATATACTAAAATGTTTTCCATACTTATACAAATCCCCTGTAAAACTACCTGGCCCTGGACTTTTGTTTTCAGGATGTTTTCATTACTGCTACAGTTCCATTGCTAGTAATTGCTCTGTTCGGATTATGTGATTCATCCTCATTTAGCCTCCAAAAAGTGTATAATATAAAATTTTATCCAGAAGGAGCTTAAAAATGGTGACAGAGAGCAGTGCTGATGGTGTTCTTGAGTGCCAGAACAGCTGGAGGATAGCATAGGGAGCACAAGATGTCTGCAGGTCCCTAAGAATTGTAGCGGTAAGCATCTGAACTCAGGGAAGCACAGCCCAGAGGCAGCAGAGACCTACAGGAGAGCAGGTGAGACAGTTCCAAACTGGCCTCTGGCTGGCTGAGATCAGCTCTGGGCACTGGTGGCTCTACCCAGAGGGGCATCCCTAACTGAAGCCAGTTCCAGGCTCCCTGGTGACTAGAAATCTGAGCAGTGAAATGTGGGCAGTGAGGGCAAACACCAGACTGAACGAGGAATTGAACTCCTGTAGGGAAGGGACTGTGTGAGAGTCTCGTTCCAGCAATAGAGAGAGGAAGCTCCTCACTGGGACAGAGGAGGAGGAGGAGAGACGTGCAGGGAGCAGGAGTGGGAGAGTAGGGAAGTGCAAAGGGGCTGAAAATGATGCTGCTGGGCCACTGGGGAAACAGCAGCTTGAAGCCCCTGTGAGGAGGAAGGCCCAGCCCTACACACCCACAAAAGCCCCCAGGCTCCTACAGAAACTCTAAACTGTCAGCCAGGAACTTGTAGCTGGGGTAACTGACCCACCCATTGTAGGTGACAAAGGCTGCACTGAAGATACTCTGGGAAGCCAGGGCACATCACAGAGGCAGAGTGAAGGACTTCTCGGAGAACTAGTCTGCTTGGAGGATTGGCCTTCACCCAGGGGAGCCAGGCAGTGTGGCAGACCCCGGGCACTGTTGGTGGACTCCGAGCACTGGGGGCTGCCTCCTCTAGGAGTTGTGGGTGCAGGGCCAGTCATCACAGGAGCCAGCAAGGTTTCAGGCTGCCCTGCAGAGGTGCCAGGTGCCCATCACAGGCAGGATCCTCCTCCAGGAGCTGGAGGGGGAGAAGCAGCTATAGAACTCATAGAAGTCCCCTGCTGGACTTCAAATGGAAGAAGAGGGCCACAGAAAACAGGCAGCCCTGAAACCCAGCTAGGCTACTGGAGGCCCAGCCTACCAGGGGGCAGACACTCAGAATCAGCCCTGACTGTGAAAATCATAGGCCCTGCCACTCCAAAACCAGCTAGACTGTAGACTGCAGAGACCTGACCAACAAAAAGAGGCAGACTCAGGAAATGGATCACTGCTAATCTCAAGCACCTGAGTTATATCAAGAGCTACATGAACTATTAATCTCAAACATATCCTTTTCAAAAGTTACTTCCAAGCCTCACAATTAGTGCATTTTAAGTAAATACTGTTTAAACCATAGTGTATCACAGTTCACATATTTTTAATCTTCCCTATCTTAATCCACCTAAATACCCAAGACCCTCCCCGTACTCTTGATTTAAAGTCTACTCACACTCTGGCTACAACACATTCCCAGTCCTCAATCTACTCCCCTCCCCAGCTACCTAAACCCTTTCTTTCTTTCTTTCTTTCTTTCTTTCTTTCTTTCTTTCTTTCTTTCTTCTTTCTTTCTTTCTTTCTTTCTTTCTTTCTTTCTTTCTTTCTTTCTTTCTTTCCTTTCTTTCTTTCCTTTCTTTCTTTCTTCCTTTCTTTCTTTCTTTCTTTCTTTCTTTCTTTCTTTCTTTCTTTCTTTCTTTCTTTCTTTCTTTCTTTCTTTCTTTCTTTCTTTCTTTCTTTCTTTCTTTCTTTCTGCCTTTCATTCTTTCTCTCTTTCATTCTTTCCTTTTTTCCTGCTAAAAGGCCACAGGTGCTGACTCCACCTGGACCAATCAGACATCAAAAAGGGTGAACAGCCACCTAAATCCTTTCTTTATTATTATTTTTTTCTTTTTCTTTTATTTTTATTTATTTTTCTTTTCTCTGCTATAAGCCCACAGGCCCTGGCTCCACCTGGACAAATCAGGGATGACTAAGGGTGAACAGGGAGGAAGATGTGGCAACTATATATACATAAGCTTACACTGTTCACCCATACCTGAGGCTTTCTGATTATCCCTCTCCTCATTTCTATAGAATATAAAGGTTGCTTTTCTCTCTCATATCACTGCTATCTTTGCAACTCCTCAGCACCCTTCACAACTATCTAGTCAAGTTAACTATTTTTCCCCTAGTACAACAGGCTTAATATATCTACATCTCTATCTAGATTGGTTCAATTGCAGCTGAGGGTGTGATAAAGAGTGGGGGTTACCTTGGTTTGGCTATATAGTTACATTCATAGGCAGTTAAAAGGGGAAGAAAAAGAGAAAGATATCACTAAAGGTATGGTTATTTTGCCTGCACTGGTGATTCTGTTTTAGAAGCAGCTCAAAAACAGTGTATGGGAAAGAATAGAAGGAGTGTCTTGACTGAAAGGAAAGAAGCAACATACACAACCAATCCAGAATACAACTAGACAGCCAAAATAAAGGCCACACCAAGAGCAACATGTGGAGAAAACCTAGGAGACTGGAACACTGAACTCCACAAATCTCCTAACACAGAAGGGTGCTCAACTAAGGCAAGGAAGAAAAGCAGATTAATCCAAGGGAAAAACAACAACAACAACAACAACAAACAAACAACAACAACAACAACAACAACAACAACAAAAATAAAAAGCAACAAGAGACACCCAAATGACGGAAAAAAGAATCAGTCCATCACCAAAAGGAAAGGAAGAATCCCCAGAAAGACCACCAAATGAATCAGACTTACATGATATATCAGATAAGGAATTCAAAAGAATGATGATAGAGAAGCTCAATGAGCTTAGCCAGCTGAAAGAAAACTATAAACAACTCCAGGGAAGTTACAAGGAACTTGCTGAGAGCAACAACAGCATCAAAAACGACATAGAAACTATCAGTAAGAGCCAGGAAGAAATGAAGAATATAATTTCTAAATGGAAGAATACACTACAAGGAACCAACAGCAGGCTAGAGGAAGCAGAGGACCGAAACAGCAAATTGGAGGACAATGTAGACAAATACTCCAAGATCGTACTAGATAATAAAAAAAAAATTCTGAACAAGATTGAAGAGGGTTTAAGAGAGCTGCAGGACAACATGAAACGTAACAACATCTGTATCATAGGGATACCAAAAGGAGAAGAGAAACAAGGAGTGGAAAACCTGTTCAAAACAGTAATGATAGAAAAATTCCCTAACATGATGAGTGAAAACATTAATCAAGTTCAGAAAGCACAGAGGGTCCCAATGAAGATCAACCCAAACAAAGTATCTTCTCAGATCACAATGGCTTGAAACTAGAAACTAAATTCAAGGGGGGAAAAAATAGAGACTGAATAACATTGCTTTTAAGCAATGAAGGGGTCAACGATGAGATCAAAGATGAAATCAAAAAGTTCCTAGAAAAAAATGACAATGAACACCCAACAGCCCAAAACCTATGGGATACAACAAAGGCAGTTCTCAGGGGGAAATTTATAGCAATACAGGCCTTCCAAAAAAGGTTACAAGAAGTTTATAAAAATGACCTAACCACAAAGCTCCAAATACTAGAGGAGCAACAACAAACAAAGCCCAGAGCAAGTAGAAGGAAGGAAATCATCAAGATCAGAGCAGAACTAAATAACTCAGAGATTCAAACTACAATTTGAAGAATCAACAGGTCCAGGAACTGGTTCTTTGAAAAAATAAACAAAATTGACAAGCCCTTATCCAGACTCATCAACGAAAAGAGAGACAGGACAAATTTAAACAGAATCAGAATTGAAAGAGGGGAAATCACAACTGATACCTCAGAAATACAAAAGATTGTAAGAAATTACTAAACAACCATATGACAAAAAATATGACAACCTGGATGAAATGGACACATTTCTGGAAAGGTATAATCTACCAAAACTGAACCCAGAAGAAGCAAAAAGCCTGAATAGGCCAATAACAACTAGTGAAATTCAAGAAGTCATCCAAAATCTCCCAAAGCACAAAAGTCCTGGACTAGATGGCCGCACAAGGGAATTTTACCAAACATTTAAAGAAGAACTAACTCCTATCCTCCTCAAACTACACCAAAAAATTCAGGAAGATGGAAGACTCCCAAACTCTTTCTATAAGGCCAATATTATTCTAATCCCAAAACCAGGGCTAGATACAACTAACAAAGAAAGCTACAGGCCAATATCTCTGATGAACATAGATGCTAAAATTCTCAACAAAATATTGGCCAATCGGATTCAGCAGTATATTGCAAAAATTATACACCATGATCAAGTGGGCTTCATCCCAGGGATGCAAGGATGGTACAACATTCATAAATCAATAAATGCAATACACCACATCAACAAATTGAAAGGTAAAATCCATATGATCATATCAATAAATGCTGAACAAGCATTTGATAAAGTGCAGCAACCATTTAAGATAAAAACCCTCAGCAAAATGGGAATAGAGGGAGCATACCTCAACATCATAAAGGCCATCTATGAGAAACCTGAAGCCAACATCATACGTAATGCACAAAAAATAAAAGCTTTCCCCCTAAGATCAGGAACGAGACAAGGCTGTCCACTTTCTCCAGTTCTATTCAACATTTTCTTGGAAGTTCGAGCCATAGCCATCAGAGAAGAAAAAGGAATCAAAGGTATCCAAATTGGAAAGGAGGAAGTCAAACTGTCATTATTTGTAGATGATATGGTAGTGTACATGGAAAACCCGATTGGCTTCACCAAAAACTTACTAAACCTAATAAGCAAATTTAGCAAAATAGCTGCCTATAAAGTCAATATCCAGAAATGAAGAGCATTTTTGTATACCAATAATGGAACAATAGAAATAGAAGCAAAAAATGCAAATCCCATTTACCTTAGCAACAAGAAAAATAAAGTACCTAGGAATCAACCTAAATAAGGAGGTAAAAGACCTGTACTCAGAAAACTACAGAACAATGAAGACAGAAATCAAGGAAGATACAAATAAATGGAATCATATACCATGTTCATGGATGGGAAGAATTAACATCATTAAAATGTCCATACTACCCAAAGCAATGTATAGATTCAATGCAATCCCAATTAAAATACCAATGACAGACTTCACAGAAATAGAAAAAAATAATACAAAAATTTATATGAAGCCCAAAACACCCACTATTAGCCACAGCAATCTTGAGAAAGAAGAACAAGATAGGAGGAATCACAATACTGGATTTCAAACAATACTACAAGGCTACTGTTATCAAAACAGCCTGGTACTGGCATAAGTATAGACATACAGATCAATGGATCAGAATAGAGAGCCCAGAAAGTAACCCCGGACTCTATGGTCAACTAATATTTGACAAAGGGGGAAGGAACATCAAACGGAGTAAAAACAGTCTCTTCAACAAATGGTGTTGGGAGAACTGGACAGCAACATGCAAAAAGATAAAACTAGACCACCAACTTACACCATACACTAAAATAAACTCAAGATGGATAAAGGAGTTAAACATAAGCAGTGCCACCATAAAGGTCCTGAAGAAATATATAGGCAGTAAATTTTTGGATACCCTATGCATAAATATGTTTACTGATACTTCACCAAGGGCAAAGGAAATCGAAGAATGATCAACAAATAGGACTATATCAAATTGAAAAGTTTCTGTCCAAATAAAGAAAATATCAGCAAAATTCAAAGGGAACCAACTGCATGGGAAAATATAATTGCCAATGATACCTCAGACAAGGGTTTGATCTCCAAAATATATAAAGAACTAATGTGACTCAACACCAGGGAGACAGACAGCCCAATTAAAAGATGGGCAAAGACCTGAACAGACAACTCCCTGAGGAAGATATACAAAGGGCCCAGAGGCATATGAAAAAATGCTCAACATCACTAGTCATCAGAGAGATGCAAATTAAAACCACAATAAGATACCACCTCACACCTGTCAGAATGGCAATCATCAACGAATCAACAGAAATCAAGTGTTGGCGAGGATGCGGGGCAAAGGGAACCCTCATACACTGTTGGTGGGAATGTAGGCTGGTGCAGCCACTGTGGGAAACAGTATGGGGTTTCCTTAAAAAACTAAACATGGAACTGCCGTTTGATCCAGCAGTTCCACTACTTGGACTATACCCAAAGAATCCTGAGGCACCAATTCATAAGAACCTATGCACACCTATTTTCATAGTGGCACTATTTATAATAGCCAAGTGCTGGAAACAGCCTAAGTGCCCATCAGTGGATGATTGGATCAAAAAACTTTGGTACATTTACACAAAGGAATTCTATATAGCAGAAAGAAAGAAGGAACTTGTACCCTTTGCAACAACATGGATGGAACTGGAGAGTATTATGCTTAGTGAAATAAGCCAGTCAGTGAAGGACAAATATCATATGATCTCACCCATTACCGGACATTAATGAGCAAAACTAACAACAAGCAAAACAGAACAAGTAAATGAATACAAGGAATAGGCCTTCAGTGGTCAGGGGGAAAGGGGTTGAGGGGAGGTGGGAGGCAGAGGCAAGAAAGGGGAGCAGCTTAGAAAAGAACATAGTATAAAGGAACCATGGACAGGGACAATCGGTGGGACTGACTTTGGGGGGAATGGGTGGGTGGGGAGGGGGACAGAGGGGAGCAAAAAGGGGATGGATATATTACAACAACAATAATTTTAAAAAAATTTTTTGTATACCAATAATGAAACATCAGAAATAGAAGTGAGAAAACAAATCCTATTTATCATAACAACAAGAAAAATAAAGTACCTAGGAATAAACTTAACTAAGTTGGTAAAAGACTTGTACTCTGAAAACTACAGAACAATGAAGAAAGAAATCAAGGAAGCATTAACATTATTAAAATGTCCATACTACCCAAAACAATGTGCAGATTCAATGCAATCCCAATTAAAATACCAATGTCAGACTACAAAGAAATAGAAAAAAATACTTCAAAAATTTATATAGAGCTAAAAATGTCCATGAATTGCCACAGCAATCTTAAGAAAGAAGAACAAAGTAGGAGGAATCACAATATCGGACTTCAAACAATACTAGAAGTCTACTGTCATCAAAACTATCTGGTACTGACATAAGAATAGACATACAGTTCAATGGAACAGAATAGAGGGCCCAGAAATTAACCCAGGACTCTATGGCCAACAAATATTCGACAAGAGGGAAGGAACTTAATATGGAGTAAAACAGTCTCTTCAACAAATGGTGTTGGGAGAACTGGGCATCAACATACAAAAAAATAAATAAAACTAGACCACCAAATTACACCATATACCAGAATAAACTCAACATGGATGAAGGATTTAAACTTACACAGTGCCACCATAAAGGTCCTGGAGAAAAATATAGTCAGTAAACTTTGTGACATCCTACAACAAAATATGTTTATTGATACTTCACCAAGGTCAAAGGAAATCAAATAACAAATCAACAAATTGGACTATATCAAATTGAAAAGTTTCTGTTCAGCTAAAGAAAACATCAGCAAAATTCAAAGAGAACCAACTGTATGGGGAAACATAATTGCCAATGATACCTCACACAAGGGTTTGATCTCCAAAATAAATAAAGAGCTAATGTGAGAACACCAGGGAGAGAGCCCAATTACAAAATAGGCAAAGGACCTGAACAGACAACACTCTGAGGAAGATATACAAAGGGCCCAGAGGCATATGAAAGAATGCTCAACATCACTAGTCATCAGAGAGATGCAACTTAAAACGCAATAAGATACCACCTCACACCTGTCAGAATGGCAATCATCAGCAAGTCAACAAACAGCATGTGTTGGCGAGGATGTGGAGCAAAAGGAACCTTGGTGCACTCTTGGTGGGAATGCAAGGTGGTGCAGCCACTATGGAAAACAGTATGGTGTTTCCTCAAAAAACTAAAAATGGAACTGCGTTTGGATCCAGCAATTCCACTATTTGGACTATACCCAAAGAATCCGGAAACACCAATTCAGAATTACCTATGTACATCTATATTCATAGCAGCACTATTTATAATAGCCAAGTGCTGGAAACAGCCTAAGTGCCCATCAGTGGATGATTGGATCAAAAAACTTTGGTACATTTACACAATGGAATACTACACAGCAGAAAGAAAGAAGGAACTCCTGTCCTTTGCAATAACATGGATGGAACTGGGGAGTATTATGCTTAGTGAAATAATCCAGTCAGTGAAGGACAAATATCATATGATCTCACCCATTACAGGACAATGATGAACAAAACTAACAACAAGCAAAATACAACCAAATATATGAATACAGCGAATAGGCCTTCAGTGGTCAGGGGGAAGGTGGTTGTGGGGAGGGGGTAGGAAGAGACCAGGAAGGGGAGCGGTTTAGACAAGAACCTAATATAAAGGAGCCATGGACATGGACAAAAGGTGAGATTGACTTTGGAGGGGGGAGTGGGTGAGTGGGGAGGGGGACATAGGGGAGCAAAATGGGATGAATGTAATACAACAACAATAAAATTAAATTTAAAAGTAAATAAATAAATAAATAAAAGTTTTATCCAACTTCTGAAGTAGTCAAATTAGCTGTATATAACATTCATGGTATTCCTCAATGCTTTTTTGTTTGTTTGTTTTTGTGGTGTTAATTCTACTTTCTCTTTTTTTCTGATTTTATTTTATCTGTGTTTTCTCCTTTTAATGTGTGTCTTACTACAGGCTTTTCAAAATTAACTTTTTTTTTTCTTTTTTTTTTTTTTAATTTTATT
>PVIW01015798.1:0-18602 GCA_004026585.1 Noctilio leporinus | reverse complement strand
AGATCATATGATATTTGTCTTTCACTGACTGGCTTATTTCACTAAGCATAATACTCTCCAGTTCCATCCATGTTGTTGCAAAGGGTACAAGTTCCTTCTTTCTTTCTGCTATATAGAATTCCATTGTGTAAATGTACCAAAGTTTTTTGATCCAATCATCCACTGATGGGCACTTAGGCTGTTTCCAGCACTTGGCTATGGTAAACAGCGCTGCTATGAACATAGGGGTACATAGGTTCTTATGAATTGGTGTTTCAGGATTCTTTGGGTATAATCCAAGTAGTGGAATTGCTGGATCAAAAGGCAGTTCCATTTTTAGTTTTTTTAGGAAACCCCATACTGTTTTCCACAGTGGCTGCACCAGCCTGCATTCCCACCAACAGTATACACTTAAGATTTATCTTTCAATAAAACCTTAAACATAATGTAAAAATAAGAACTATTGAATAGAGAAGACAAATTCACCTAGGTCCTAACTTTGGTAAGTGGCAAACTCTACCTCATTCTGTCAATGTTTTCTGTAGGACACACAAAGGGGGACTGTGGAGCTGAATTTAGGGAGTCAAAACAGTCATTGACTTTCAGAGTGGTCAACTCATTCTAGCTCCCTGAAAGCAGATATCACCACTATAGTATGCCTGACAACCCATCCAGAAAAGCCTTTAAATCTTCTGTTGTTTAGTGATAATCACTGTTTAGAAATCTGCACAAGGAAAAATGCAGATTCATAAGACTGTTCCACAGCTACTGGTGCCAGAGGTCCTAGATCTTTCTACTGCCACTGACATAATTCAGTTGTTAATTTTCTTCAGATTTCCTGCTCCCTTGTAATTTTTGCTGGAATATAGCCCAACAAGACTTCTTTGGTCTTAGTTCTAATTTGTAAAATAAATGTTTCTCCAAGGTACTTTCTTCAAGTTCCCAAGAATTTCCAAACTCAACTTTTCATAGGTTGATGACAAGCCTGTGAACTGACAGCCCTTGAATCAGGCAGCTTCTCCTGGACTCATCATCTAGGGTGCTGTTGAATCCTGGTCACATGACCAAGGTCATCTGGCTACTTTAGCATCATATACCTATGGCAGTTTTTTCTCAAAGAAGAAGGTCTGCCCAGTACTCATCTTCTCTTCTGGCTTTAGTCCCCAAAGTCAACTTCTCAAAGCAATCACTTAGTATAAACTTACTTTTGCCTGTCTGGTCTGAGTCTTTCTTGACTTCTGACCTCTCCAGAATATGCAGAACCTAGGCATGAATTTTCCCTTCTCCTTCAGCCCAATCATCCACCAGTCTGCTTGGCAGTGGCAGCTTTGGTGGGCTCAGTTTAACTCTTTAATTTCCCCTGCTGCCTACCTTCTGACAGCAGTACTGGAAAGCAGTGAAATAGTCAAGTGGCAGAGTGGAGGTGAAAGCCAGGGTGCTGAATAATGTGCCTTTCAATAGCAAGACCTAATGAACCAGGGGCTTTCTGAGCAGACTGGAAGGGGAGGATAGGCCTTGGCTGGGAGTGTGAATACCAATCCAACACCACAGGATTCATTGGCCTTGGCAGGGTTATAAAAGCTCTAGTTTCACTTGAATAAACTCTTTTTGAACACCATCTCCAGGGTATTTCCACAAATCCATTTTCTTGGAGTGTTCAGAATTCATTCTTTTTTTTTTTGGTTCTACTAGTGCTCAAAGCAAGGAGAAGCCCAAGGGATCTAGCTCCTCAAAATAAAATAAACACAATTCTCCCTAGACCAGCTGAGCTAGAAGAAAATGAGACAAAAAAATGAATAAAACACAAGGCTAATGCAAATCCAATTGTTATGAGTCCTCTACACACTCCTTTCTATAGCTGGTTGAGAATGGATAGACATATATCTTCTTTCTTTAGTTATCAAGAATTGGTCTATATGCTCTTACTTTTATGCTCTTAGTTGCATTTTCATATAGTTTTGCTTTCAAAGGCTTACCTGTCTAAAAATGATTGTTCCTCCCTTTCACCTCTATACCTTCAGATTTTTTTTTTTTTTTTTTCTTTCATCTGACCCATATCTCTTCTAATCTTAGTGGTGGTCAAATATACATTTGTATGCAAAGGTACCAATGACTGATAATATTATAAATGATTACTGCTTTAGGGTCACCTCTAGGATCCCAGTCAATGCCAGTTGCTATTGATGATGAACTTCTACCCTCTAGCCTATACCAGACCACTCTAATGACTCAGATATTTTGGACAGAGTCCACTAGAATGCATTGCCAGCCACAGCTGGATTTCCAGCTGGGATACCAGCCAAGCTCTGAGCATCATGCTCCCCTAAATCAGAGTATCACTTCCTCCACTGTAGCCAATGGCTGAGGACTGACCTCACACTCATCTTGTTTGCCTCATCAGTCAGTTGAAACCTGAAATCTGAAATTTTCAGGTGAAGCACACCCATTTCCTGAGCCAATTCTGAGGGCAAATAAGCTGTGAGCAGCCATGTCCCACCAGAGGCATGTGGAGGGTTTTGTTGTCCTCCAATATGTAGTTGGAAGTAGATTAGCACCTGTAAAAGGATTACACACTGGTGACACAACAGTAGGTCAAGGAGACATGCTTCTGTCCTTCTAGAGCTCTCTGATGTAAAATCTATTGAAAACTTTAGTTACAAAAGGAGGCATGTGGTACTAAGGAGGTTTAGAACAGAGGGATTTAAACTGTTCAAAAGGTCAGAGGATGTTTTACTGCAAAAGTGGAAATTGAACTACCTCCAAAGGAAAGAATTAAGAGGGAACAGGGAGGGTATGAGAGCATCCTGCCCTGTGGATGATGAGCGCATTTATTCCAGGAGTAGAAAGAAACCCAGTTGGGACACCCAGAGAGAGAAAGGTGGGGAAAACACCACAGGGGGCCTTTATCTGGGGCACCAAAAAGGCTGGTCCTTATCATAAATAGACTGGGGTTTGGCCAAATGGAAAATAACAGAGGGTCAGGGGAGCTTCTGGGAGTGGGGAGGTGGGGCAAGAGCACTGTTGTGATGGATAGGTCATGGAATCTAAAGGGGATAGGGAGGAAAATGAAATAAAGGGAAGGCTGTTGGGAGAGAATGGACAGGCTGTGGACTTGATGCCTTCATAAAAAAGAAATGCATTCATAGGGAAATAGCTCAGTTAGAAGGGCAGGGCATTGGTAGAATTTCCTTGGCTTCCTGAGATGGTCTATTAGGAATTTCCTTCTGGAAGCCCAGAGCTCAAAAGGGAAGTGGGATTGGGAGGCATGCATGGGAGGTCCCTGAGGAGCTAGCACCTAGAAGGAGGGGTTGAAAGAGTGTGGGTGGGATAGAAAAAGAGATTTTTGTAGAAATACACTTGCTTGGCTCTTTAGAGCTAGACAATTTTTATATTTTGCATATTCTTCTCATATTATTAAAAATTATAAAAATCTTTCCATTCACATATTATTTTTGATTATAATATTTTTTCCTGAGGAACAGTCTTCTAAAAATAGTTTGGAGACTATATTGAGCTTAAAAATGTTAAAAAGTAAAAAATACTACAGGGAACATCCATGTACCCTTTACCAAGTTTCATATGTTGTTAACATTTTGCTTCAGTAGCTTTAAATTCTGCTCACTCTCTAGACAGGTGGATAGATAGACAAATACATGTATCTCCTGCTTTTCCAAAGTTTGTTCTATGCCACTTGCTTTTATGAAAGATCTACATTAGTACATGTTTGCACTGAATGAAGTCCCAAAAGAATTTTCACTTTTTGAAGTGAAAATAGTGTCCAGTGTTTCTGTTTTAGGAGTCATTACAGAGACAGCATGTGCCCTTAGCAGAGAGATTGGGCCTGCCAAGCTTCTTTCCTGGCGACCACACTCAACATCTCAGCATCAAGCTGCTGAAGCTCTAAACTCTGTCCGTGAGCATCTGTGCTCTATCTCAGTTTATTCTGTTCATCGTTAATAAGATGTTTCCTAAAGTAATAGATTCTTTGCTTTATGCCATTTTGACTTACAAAGGGTTTCATAGGCACTCTCTACTTTGGAATAATGGTAGAAACCTGTAGATAATAAACAGATAGGTCGTCTCTGAACCATATGAGGTCAATCATGTATACCATGGTTCTTTACTCCTAATACTTCAGAATGCATTCCCTAAGAATAAGCATATTCTCTTTTATAGCCATGATAGTTATCAGCATATAAACATACATTTCTGTTGTAGCATTAATTTTTTCCTCCAGTACAGGATCTACTGTAAGGTATAATATTGCATGTGGTTGCCATGTTCTTTCTTCTCCTTTAATTTAGATAACTATCGCCATATATTTGGACTATCATTTTTTAATATCTCAGTGTTTGCCTAATTATCTCCCTACTGTGTAGACTTATGGATAAAGGCTATCAAAACTGAACCATCTTTTATAATATGGCCTGTCATGTTTTCCCCCAAACCAGTGTGTGTTATATGTAATAACTACTTGACTGCATTCAGCTTAGCACACATCTCACAGCAATGGGTGTTACCACATCTTTGTGGGTGGTACCCATTTGGTGTGTGTAAAATGAAATGGTGCCTCATTTTGATTCTGTGTTGTATTTCTTTCCATATAAGCATGTTTCCCTTCAGCCTTTGTTATTGGATTTTCTCTTATGTCTATATCTTTTGTTGAGGTTGGGCCTTAAAAACAGAAACTGAGAAGAACTAAGATAGTGGAGGAGTAAGCAGAGCTACACAAATCTCCTTTCTCAGGACCAATCTAGAATTGCATCTTAATTAGGGAGATATCATCCAGAATCACCAACAGAACACCAGCTGAAGGAAAGCCATATAACTATGGATAGAACAGAAGAGGGCGCTTCATAACAATGTGACTGGTAGGAAGTGTGGACATGTGAGAGGGCTGGCAGGGCTCCCATGAGCGGCAGCTGAAGAAATGGAGAAACATCTCAGCAGCTGGGGATTTCACCTGAGAAGCGTGGGTTCTAAACCTCTGAGTTGGGCTTCCCAGCCTATAGCAACAAAGTCACGAGTAAAATAGTACCCAGCTGTGAAAAGCAAAAAAGCTGCCAAGTTTAGCCAGCTTGAAAGAGATGGAGTTCTTAAGGGACCAAGCATGAAAATACATTGGTATCCACTTACCCTGGTCGTCAGCAGAGGGAGGGCAGAGTGGGATGCTTAAGGAGATGCTTAAGGAGAGTTTGGATCAGTGGCTTTGAGGAGAGAAATGAGAGAACAGCTGAAGAGGTCCCAGTGCTGACCCATCCCCCATAAGCAGGGAGAACACTCTTCTCCAAGTGTTGGCAGTCTAAGGGGATAAGATAGCCCCACCCATAAGAATTAATTCACCCCTCCCAGGGGTGCTTAAATCTGGTGGCTGATCACAGATTGATTGGATTAACAGATGAATTAATCTGTCCTGCCCTGTGTACCTACACTTGACATCTGAGCACAGATTAGTTAGATTATAAACTAAAGGACACAAAGGTAGTGGATCTCTGGTAGTCTCCAACAGACTGACTAGTCCCAGACTGGGACACAAGCTGACATCACCAGGGGCAGATCCAGGGAGTAAAGAAAAGTGCACCTCTATTGCACAGAAGGTCATACCATGAAGTCAGGAAGTCAAAGCAGACCAATCTTAGAAGCAAAAACAAAGAATAGTTACCTAAAATGAGGACACAAAGAAACCTTCATCTTAAGAAAAGAAGGAATACTCAGAAAGAGTACTAAATGAAATAGAGGCAGGCAAACTATCAGATATGGAATTCAAAATAATGATGATAGAGAAGCTCAATGAGCTCAGTGAGTTCAAAGAAAGCTACAAACAACTCCAGGGGAACTGCAAAGAACTCCAGGGAAGCTACAAAAAACTTACAGAGAACTATACCAGCATTAAAACAGACATAGAAACTATTAATAAGAGCCAGGAGAAAATGAAGAATACAATTCTGAATTGAAGAACACAGTAGAAGGAGTCAAAAGTAGGTTAGAGGAAGCAGAGTATCAGATAACCGAGTTGGAGGACAACATAGAAAAAATTCCCAGATAGTGCAACAAAATGAAAACATACTGAAAAAGAATGAAGAGGTTTTAAGAGAGCTGCAGGACAACATGAAATGCAATGATATCTGAATCATAGGGATGCCAGAAGGAGAAGAAGAGGAGCAAAGGATAGAAAACCTGTTTGAAAAAGTAATGACAGAAAACTTCCCTAACTTGAGGAGAGAAAAAGTCATACAAGTGCAGGAAGCAGAGAGGGTTCCAATGAAGATGAGCCCAAAAAGATCCACTCCAAGATACATGATAATTAAAATGACAAATTTCAAAGACAAAGAATCCTAAAAGAAGCAAGAGAGAAATAGCTAATAACATACAAGGGGGCTCCAATAGGGTTATGAGCTGATTTCTCCACAGAAACACTACAAGACAGAAGGGAATGACAAAAAAATATTCCAAGCAATAAAAAACAAAGGCCTATAACCAAGACTAACCTACCCAGCAAGGCTTTCATTCAAAATGGAAGGTGAGATAAAGAGTTTTCCAGACAAAAGAAGCCTAAAAGAATACATCTCTACCAAACAAACATTACAAGAGATGCTATAGGGTCTGCTTTAAAAAGATGAAGAGAGAGAGAGAGAGAGAGAGAGAGAGAGAGAGAGAGAGAGAGAGAGAGGGAGAGAGAGGGAGAGAGAGGAACATGGATACAAAAGGAAAAAATGACAACGAATAAGCACCTATCAATAATAACCTTAAATGTAAATGTATTAAATGCACCAATCCAAAGACAGGGAAGCCGATTGGATAAGAACCAACCTTAATTTATAAATGCCTTAAAATAATCTTGTTATGAGTAGATTTTTACTAACTAATGTATAGTTTTGGTTTTTGTTGTTGTTGTTGTTGTATCTGCATTACTACAGGTTACATTTCCTTAGATTGGAATTATTTTCTAAGTTGAGAAAATCAAGTTACTTGAAATAACTCTTAGAAAAATTGAATACAGTTGGGGGGAAACAGTAAGAAAATGTGGATGTATATTACATAGAACACATGCTATCTTTCTTATTCACTGTTACAAAATGTATAATTGTTTGTGGGTGTATAATATATAGATCTATTAACAATCTATGTTTTAAATATCAACCAACTGGTAATTGGTGAGCTGAGAAATTAGTGAATCTTTAGATTAGAAAAGATGCTGAGAGTGAAGACTAATTTTGGATGGAAGTTACCAAACTATATGACTACTAAACTATATGACTCATGTACACAGGAAATACATATTCTCATATTAGTAATTAAATTAGATTAGGTTACTTTCAAATAGATAGTGGAAATAGACATTTCTAGCAATGAAGGCCCCCAAACTGAGGATGCTTGGGAAGATGTATTAATGCTAGAGTAAACTTGATTATTGAAATGTGAATGTACCTAATCTCTACCTCAACAGACTCTTAAATAGTTCAGTGGTTAGTTTAAGACCACATAGGAAGTCAACCACAAGCTCAAAAAATAGCCAGAATACTATTCTACAAAATTATTCAAGTCCTAGGTTTTTTTTTTTTTTTTTTTTACCTCACCTTAGTAGGTACCATAATTTCTACTCTATGGGGACCAGTTAAGCACTGCAAGTGCCATTATTTCTGAAGGCTTCAACTAGCAAGACATGTGTAGAGGAGAAAAAGAGGGTGTTGAAAGAATAAGATCTCTCCATGGGGAAAAAAAAAAAAAAATCAATGTACTATCTAAGATGGAAAACTCCAAAAAAATAAGTTGTAGTTCTAATAGCTTAAAATAAAGTTGAATCATACTATTGGAGGGAATGGTATCTGACTCAGAAACTAAAGTCTTTTTTTACTATGGGTTTGGCGCTGTCTCTAGGACAGCTTTCATGAAAGTGGGTTCTGCAATACACCATTTCTGTGATATATTTCACAACAAAATAGCATTCCAGAGTAAAATAAGTTTAAAAGAAAAGGAAAACTGCTCAATTTATTACAACATATCTAAAATATTATAATTTAATATTTAATAATTATATAAGCTATTGATATATTTTAAATTTTTTGTATTAACTTTTCAAAATCCACCATGTACTTCATAGTACATTGCAACTTGAGCTAGCCAGACTTTAAGTGACTATCATATTGAATGCTGCAGAATTAAAGAATAAAGAAGACCAAATCTTTTGGGGATGAAAATAGAGAATGTTTATTTTATGTTATTTGTTTAGCTCAGGACAGGTCTGCCTATAACCTAGCAAATGTAGGTAGGACCTAGAAAGGATAATTATGAGTTTTTTTTTTAGGGATAAGGAATGTAAGAAACTAGACCAAAATATCTCTAATAGAAAATTTTTAAGGCAATTAATTAAATCATGTTATTAGACACTGTATGGTAGTAGAAATATTTTTTCTGGTGTAATATTTGTAAAAATATGTATGTGTGTCAATGTATTTGTGCATGTGTTTGGTAATATTGCAATTAATATTACTTTAAGAACTGGTTTTATAAACAAATGGATTAACATAAACATTTTGAAATAATGAAAAGGAAACTTTTTATTAGTATGATTTCAGAGGCTGACAGTTAGAAGGCAGTAATTAAATGGTGAATTGTCTAGAATGAGAAATAAAAAAGAAAAGACATACACATTGGTGGTTACAGAATGGATGTATGGATGTTAAGAATAGAGGAAATGGAGAAGCCAAAGAATTTCTATGAATAACACATGGACATGAACTAAGGGAGGCATTGCTGGAGGGAATGGGGGGTACTGAATGGAGGGGGACAGAGGGAGAAAGATTGGGACAACTGTAATAGTAAAATCAATAAAGATATATTCAAAAGTTAATTAATTAAACACCCCCCACCCAAAATGGTTTTGTCTGATTGTTTTATCATTCCCACCCAAACACATAACAGAGTTTTACAGAATAAATGTTTTTGAGAGATGAAAACAGAATAGGAGATAATATAGGGAAAAGGTCGGTGGCTCCTGTGAATGAAACAAAAGAAACAACATAAAACATCAAAACCAGACACCTTTCACTTTTAAGATTTCAGACTCAACTGGCCACCTGGTGGCAATTTGACATAATTGCAAGCAAAGTGGGAGAAAAAAGAGCCATCATAAATCCATGGATATTGTTTTGGTAACAGTTTGGAAAGAAGGGGAAGGGTCTAGTCAAGGAACAGGTATAAATGACCCATGGACATGGATGACAGGGTGGGGATTGATTATGGGAGTGGAGGAGGGGTGGGGGTGGGGGAGAGTAATTAGGAAAAATTGAGACAACTATAATAAAATAATAAAAAATGTTTTATATATGCAGTTAAAGATATTATTTTAATTCTCACCTGTCAAAGCAGTTTGTTTTTCTTGTATTTAAGAAAATAGATTCTTTTAAAAGAGATGTCAAGAAAGATAGAAATTACGTGGTTAAAGACTGGGGAGAGAGGTTTACCTCAGAAAACTCTGGTAATTGAGAAGGACTATTTGATGCATAAATACTATTTTCATTCATAGCATTCCAGGGAAATGTACAGTTTTGACAACATAAAATTAAAATCTTCAGGATGAAAGCTATTTCTCTTAGATTTGGATAGACCCTGAAGGATGTTTCATAAAATTTTTCAGCCTCACCACTCACATCCTTGTCCAGAATCCTCCTGAAGGAAATTTTTTTTAATGTACCAGTACAAGAAAGAAAAATAATAACTAGGTGACCGATAACATGCTTATGTTCTGAGGCTTTTATTTCTAGGAAACAAGAGTCAAAGGGTATAAGAATTTTAGATTCTAAAAATATTGTAAAATTACTTTTTCTTTCTCCTAAGTTCATAGAAATCTATGATTTCATCAGATTTTTAACCAGAGAACATGTTTTGCCACACTTTTGCTGTAACTGTATGTCTTAAATCTCTTTATTTCTTTTTACTAATCTGATGATTTGGTTGGTGGACTAAAACTTCATTCTGAATTTTATTTTATTTTATTTTTAGTTTTATTGTTGTTGTATTACATCCATCCCCTTTTTACTCCCCTCTGTCCCCTTCCCCACTTACCCACTTACCCCCAAAGTCAATCCCGTTTGTTGTCCATGTCCATGGTTCTTCCATGCTAGTTCCTTGACTAAACTGCTCCCCTTCTTTGTCTCCTCCTCCCTGCCCACTGAAGGTCTATTCATTGTATTCATGTATCTGGTTCGATTTGCTTGTTTATTTTGTTCATTATTGTCCTGTAATGGGTGAGGTCATATGGCATTTGTCTTTCACTGACTGGCTTATTTCACTAAGCGTAATACTCTCCAGTTCCATCCAAGTTGCAAAGGGTAAAAATTCCTTCTTTCTTTCTTCTGTGTAGTATTCCATTGTGCAAATGTACCAGTTTTTTAATTCAATCATTTGATGGGCCCTTAGGCTATTTCTGGCAGAAGATATACAAAGGGCCCAAAGGCATAGGAAAGAATGCTCAACATCACTAGCCATCAGAGAGACGTAAATTGAAACCACAATCAGATACCACCTCACACCTGCCAGAATCAACAAATCAACAAACAATTATTGGTGAGAATGTGCGGAAATGGGGACCCTGATGCACTGTTGGTGGGAATGCAGGCTGGTGCAGCCACTATGGAAAACAGTATGCAATTTCCTTAAAAAACTAAAAATGGAATTGCCTTTTTTTATATATATATTTTATTTATTATTTCCAGAGAGAAGAGAAGGGAAAGAGGCAGAGAGGGAGAGAAACATCATTGTATGGTTGCCTTTCACCTGCCTCCAGACACAGACCTGGCTGGAGACCTAGCTTGCAACCTGCTTATGTGCCCTGGCTGGGGAATTGAACCAGCGACCTTTGGGTTCTCAGGCCGGCACCTTATCCACTGTGCTACCAGCCAGGACGGAATTGCCTTTTGATCCAGCAATTCTACTAGTCTACTAGGACTAGACCCAAAGAACCCTGAAACACAAATTCATAAGAAACTATGTACCCCTGTGTTCGTAGCAGCACTATTTACAATAGCCAAGTAAATTTTATTTTTTTTTAACTGGTGATTTTGCTAAATGCTAACTAATAAGACAGCTAAAAATAAAGTATGCTCTATGATATTATTTAAGTTAAATTACCTTTCTGATATATATTTCAATGCATGTGATGCTCATAATACATTTGACCATCAAATCAAATTCCCTTTATAAAATCAGAAACTATCAAAACCAAACTTGTATGTAATTACAATATTAGATGAGATTATTCATTCCATGTGATAAAGATACAATAGAGACAGGTGGCAGAGTTCTAATCAATAACTAAGTAAGTGTTAGACATCTAGGAACAATTTCAGACTACTATACTTAAAGTTGTGTTTATCAAATACCACCTAGATATTCAAATCATTGTAACACAAGGGGGTCAAAATTAAAAAAAAAAAAGATAATTGTGAAGGTGAGTTCATTTTACTGACAAATGAGACAAGCTTAATATTTCTTATTTATTAATCTCAGCTCAAATACAGAGAAAAAAGTCAAGTTTCTCTTTTTCTTTTCTTTCCATTCAGAATGACTTGCAGGATGTTGTTTTATTAAAACAATGTCAGTGGGTTTATTAATAATAGTATGGGATGTGTTTTCAAGTCAAGATAAGTATGTTCTTTACCATTTTAAACTACATCTATTATTTGTTCATATTTGGTGTATTGATTTTGCAAATACTGCAGGAATGATTTTTTAAAAACTTTAATGTCTTTTAATTCAAACAATTGCAATATTTAATAGGATCTTAAAATAAGAATCTTTGTTTCAAGTTTCTATCAAGGCCTCCACAGGTTTAAAACGAAACAACAGATGCCAAATTTTCCACATTCCACAATAAAGTTCTTGGTCATCAGCCAACACTTGGGTATATAAAGGATATGTCATTTTTTCATCCCCATTTCTCACCAATACCCTGAGGAGAGAGTGTTGCTTGCTCTCATCTCCACTTTAGGGAGAAGGGCAATGAGGGGATCCTCGGAGAACTTTACGTCCTGTGGAAATTGAGGGTAATAACATATGTATAAATTATGACTTACAGCTCCCAATTCTGGGCATGTCTCTCTGTCAATACCTACACCTGAGAACTACCTACTTCCTAATTAGGGTTGCTGTTTCACAAATCCACAAAACATACATCCAGAATGGGACATCGGGTAACACAGCCAGCATATGCGCTAATTGTATCTAGAGTCAGGATATACTGGGGTTGGCTAATTTGCCAATAGTCCATCACAGAAAGGATCTGAGCAGTAAGACCTTCGAGGAAACAAAGTAGAAAGAACATTCTAATACAGAGAATAAGAACCATGAGTATTTACAGCTTGATTACACTTGTTCTTACTACAGGAGAATGTGCTGTTTGCTTAATGCTGGGTGGTCAAGTTGGTGTTCAGAGCCCTGGGCTTCACTCATTGTACAAGACTCAATCTATAGTAATGGTCATGGCAGACAGCAGCAGAAGGGAGGGAGCAATCAAACCTCAAGCTGACTGATTGCCAAACTCATCAAATTGAACACTTGTGACTTAATCATTTCACTGTATGGAAATTTTACCTTAAAATATAAACAACACAGAGTGGAGGGAAAATAAGCATACTACTGTGAGTATGAAAAATACAGAGTTTATTCTTGTATTATTAATTAATTATTAATGAATAAATTATTTATGAATTAATTTATGAAGTAGGATGAATAACTGTCATCCTACTTTTTTCCCCACCCTATATTGACATCTAGCTAATCATGTTCATGCTGAAGTGTTTGGGGGTAAAGCATACTAATATCTGCAACATACTAATAAACACATTAAAAAATGATAGATTGGTTTGTAATAAAGAAAACAAAGTGTCCACAACTGTAGAATACAGATGGTGGGTATCTGAGTTCTCGTTGCATAATTCTTTCGCTTTTTGTATATTTGAAGATTTTTATAATAAAATGGTAGAAAAATGTAAGCAAAGTAATTACTTTGGATATATTGTATTACAAAGGACATATCTTTCTAAAAATGGCAAAAGAAAATATCCACTTATGTAATCTTTCACACATACAACATGTAAATAAAAATCTCTGCATACATCTTATACACACACACATGCACACATACACAATGTCTTATGGGCAGAAAGGCTCCCTGTTTAAATAGCATGTTCTTTTTCACATCTAAATTTGGAAATCTAAAAAAATGTAAAATGTAGTATCTCTTTCCCTACCCCAACACACACACACACGATCCCTTCCCCAATGACTAGTCAAGCTGAAAAAAGACAGTGGTCACTGCTGACAATTGAGTTAGTGGCTGGGAAGATAACATACCAAATGAAAATTTTTTCTCAAAACAGAAAAAATAATACAGAAATAGAAATTGCAAGGAAAAAAGGGTTGAAGGCTAGACCTAGGAGACCTAAGTGAGACTAATAGGCATTCCAGATGGAGTAGATGGAACAGATGGAAGGGAGTTAATCACACACATAATTGAAAAAATTTGCTCATTTGTCAAAAGGCTTGGTTTGCAGATGAAAGTGCTCATAGCATTCCAAATGTGATTAATGAAAAAAGATACACACTTTAGCACATCCTGGCAAAATTATGAATTAAAGATAAATAGTAAAATATTACTTTTCTAAGCAGAGAAAAAAAGAGACATCAGCATCAAAATGTGACTTTAGCCCTGATATAGGCTGACTCCATGTTTGCTCTAAATGAAGTTTCTTTTCTACTTGGCCTTGCTGTGTGCAAAGGATTAAAGAATGTAGATTCTTTGTCACTCCTTTTTATCCCCTAGAATCTGAGCTGGCCCAGGGGCTGCTTAACCAGTAGAATGTGACAGGGGGATGCTAGGTATGTTCCAGACCGTGTCTGGAAGAAGGCAAGTTACTTCTGCTTCTTAGAAAGCTTGCACTTGGGATAATCATTCTCTGAGTCCAACTGCCATGCTGTGGGGAGCCTAAGCCACATGGAGAGGGCACTAGTCAGCTTTTCTGTTGACAGTTCAACTGAGTTTAGATCCTGGGCAAGATAATGAGTGGCCAGAATGAGGATCCTCTTTAGTGGACTGGGAGGGGAAATTCTAAAATAAATAGACTTTAATAATAATTCTATCACATTTTACCACCTTCATTACCAAAGTGGGACCCCGTAAAGGAAGTATCCAATATATTCTTTACACTTAAGAGATTTGCCTCCTCTTCCTAGTTAATCCTTTATAATGGAATTATAAATAGCTATTCCAATGTGTTGGCATTTTTCTGTCTCAAAATTTCCATCAATACAGTACATTTTAAAGCGAATTTCTAGATATTGGAGCTAGGCTTCACTTTCTTCTAGATAATTAAATATTTTTGTCTTAGTGATCATGCTGATAGAAGAGCTCTGTCACTGATCACTTTTATATAAACATGTTCGAAGTGGTCTGTAGAAGATGTTATTTTTCAAAAATGGCTGCAACATTGTCTCTCACCTATCATGTGCTTTTTTACACTGTGACTTTTATGCACCTCTCACTTATTTCTGCCTCTTGAATCTTGTGATTATGGCAGAAATGATGCAATATGACTTCTGAGGCTAGGTCACAAATGGCAGTATAACTTCTGTCTGACTCTTTTGTGGAATACTTACTCCAAGAACCCCGTTAACATACCATGAGGAAGTTCAAGCAGCCCATGGAGAGGACCACAATGAGAGTAACCAAAGCTTCCAGCTCACCACCTTGGCTGAGCTTTCAAATAATAGATAGAACTACCTTGCCAACCATGTAAGTGCGCCGTCTTAGAAGAGAATCCTGTGGTCCCCAGGTGAGCTGTTCCAGCTGATGCTGATAGGAGTAGGGATTAGCAGTCCTTGCTGACTCCTGCCAAAACTGTAGATTCAAGAGCTCAAGAGTATTTGTTGTTTTAAGCTACAACAAATAGGGTAGTTTATAATGCAGCATTATATAAATGGGAAGCAACCCTATCAAAAAGGTTCCTTTACACTCACACTGAAATATACAGAAGGTTTGTGAAATATGCCAACATATCTGGGCCTATAGCTGAGGTAGATTTGCTAAATCAAAAACTACTGCCAGAGATTTTGATTCAATTGGTTTGTAGTAGCACTCAAATGACCCCATGATCAGTCAGGTGATTCTAATTTGCCTGTACCTAAAACATTTAAATTAAAAACTCAGGTGGAACTTAGGTGGCTCAAATGTATAGCCAGAGTTGAAGACCCTGTAACTAAATTATTTGCAGGAAAATGTCAGAGCAGTGTTTCTAGAACTTTTATATGCATTCCAATCACCAGGGAATCTTGTTAACTATAAATTCTGATTCAGTAATTCTGAAGTGGGGTCCCAGGTCTGCATTCTATCAGGTTTTTAGGAGATGCCAACACTGCTGGTCCCAGGACTACACTTGGAATACCTGAGGGTAAAATCTCCCATGAAAGAGTGAAACAGAAATATTTGGGTCAAGTGTCCATTGAGGCATACTAGCATCTACCTGAGGGCCTCATTATTGGCCATAGGGCAAGAAGGAGGAGTCGCTGATGAGGGGTCTGGAAACTTGATGGTTGTCAACTCAGAGCCTGCAATGAATGCAGAAGTGACCTTTTGGACTCTGGGTTTATAATTAAACAAAAATATTACCATCATGAAGTAGTACTATGCTGGAATCCATGATAATCTGAAATGAGCCATTTCTGTGTTGATAGCAGCATGCCCAGGATGTGATCTGCTGTAGGTGGGTGTGGGCTTTAGGAAATTATACCTTGTAGGTTCTGTGTTCCATACAGACCTATTATGAGGCAAGAGCTGTTAAAACCATGAAGCTAGACCTCTGACTATTGATGTTTCATCACCAGTTAATGTCACTGAGAACTGCTGGTCTGAGAGGTCAGAAGACAGCTTCTTTCAATTCTCTAATGACATCCAAAGAATGCTTGAGTACTGTTTAATTGTGCTCCAGGTTTGGATTAGAAGGCAGGCTTTTACTAAAATGGCTCCAGCTCCAGAGGAGCAATGGTCCAGGTCAAAGTAAGTAATGCTCTAGACCGAGGTCTAGACTACGACTTGCAGTCCAAACTAGCTTTTTAAAAAAATGCCCTTTAACTAAAATAGCTTTTACATTTAAAAAAAAAAAAATTGTAAACCAAAAAGGAAAACAAAACTAAAGATCAATATATGAGACTGTGTATGACCCACAATGCCTAAAATACTTATTTACTGAAAATGCTTGCTAACTTCTAAGTTGAAAACTTGAGTGCCCTTATCACCTCTCTTCCCTGCCACACAAAAAAAGAGTGAATAAGAGATATAACCATGAGAACACTGGAATAATCCCTGAACATACCACCATCTCCAAATAATTTCAAAATAAAGATCTAGGAGAGAAAAATTTCTGTTCTTTAAATGCAGAATAAGTAAAAAGTGAGTGTTTTTCATTGTAATACAACCTTGTGCTTCTCAGGTTTTTCTTATATTCACCCATTTCACTCCTCTATTTTATAGTTCCCATTTCCCTTCTTATTTTTCTGACATTTTAACTCAGGAGAATTCAGCTTTCTTTTTCTATGCTGAAAAGTATAATTCTTCTAAGGGGAAAAAAGAGATGAGGAAAAAGTACTCCTCAGAGAAATTGGATCTTTTCCTATGAAACCTTGTCCTGCAAGAGAGAGGGAACTAAGAACTCAACTGTATCAATCAGAGTAGTCTTGCTGTTATAACAAATATTCCCCAGTTTTTCATGGCTCACTAAAATTGGAGTTCATTTCTTGTTTATGAAAAGTCAGATATGAATGTTGCCATTCAAGTTGCCTTCTTTGAGCAGTCTCTGTAGTCCAGACTCCTTCTGGCTTGAACACTCCTGATCTCACTAAAGGCCCTCAAGGGTCTTCATTCAAGGTGTGGGGAGAGAATGGAGAAGGCATACCAGAGGCTTCCCACATAGACCTGGTAATGGCACATTTCACTTCTCCAATTCCTTTGGCCAAGACTAGTCACATGGCCTGACCTAGCTGCAAGAGAGCATGAGGAATATAGTTTCTGACTGAATAAATCCCATAATATAATGTTATATAAAAGAAGCCAGACAGCTCTGGCTGGTGGCTCAATGGATAGGTGCCAGCCTATGAACCCAAAGGTCACTGTTTCAATTCCCAGTCAGGGCACATAGCCAGGTTGCAAGCCAGGTCTCCAGCCAGGTCTCCAGCCAGGTCCGTAGTTGGAGACAGGTGAAGGGCAACCATATATTGATGTTTTTCTCCCTTTCTTCCTTCCTCCCTGCCCTTCTCTCTAAAATAATGAATAAAATCTTAAAAATAAAAAAAAGAAGCTAGACAAAAAGCAATACATTTGGTATAATTTCACTTATATAGGTTAAAAAAAAAGATAAAATTAATTCCCCTCTGTTAGGTGTTTGAATAATCATTACTGTTAGGGAGGTAGTAACTGAAAAGAGATCTGAGGGACTTCTGAATTTTTAATTTTTTAAAGCTTTTTCTGAGAAAAAGGAGACAAAAAGGTATATTCATTGTGTGAAAATATACTGGGCTGTGTGTACTTAAAATGTTTGCACTTGTCTGTTTTAATTCATTTAAATATTTTCTCTAAAAAAGTGATACTGGGTAGGATTAGGGCATATGAAGGGAAAAATAAACCCCTAAGCTCAATTTTAACTCTTTTACAATGGGAAAGGTACTTTATGTCTCAACCTCCATTTTCTCATGTGTAAAAAAAGGTAATAAGTTATTTTGCTTGGATTTTTTGAGGAACATGGGAATAGTGTTTAAAATATGGTATAGTAGAGATTCTTAGCTACTAGAGCCAGGCCATCTTTGTAAAGAAAATGGTTGGAAGAATACTACTCAGGGATGCTCAGGCAGAAATGGAGGTGACAAGGGGGGCATTGAGGCAAATTTACTTTGCAAGAATCTTTTTTTTTTCTTTTTTTCAGATTTATTGAGAAATGATTAACAAATAAAAATTGTATATAGCTTTGATTGGTGCGGCTCAGTTGGTTGGGCAGCATTCCAGAAAGCAAGTGGTCACCAATTTGATTCCTGGTCAGAGCACATGCCTGGGTTAGGGGCAGGTTCCCAGTTGGGGAGGATGCAAACAACAACAATCAATGTTTCTCTTTTACATTGTTATTTCTCTCCATCTCTTTTTCCCTCCCTTCCCCTCTCTCCAAAGAATAAAATAATCTTTAAAAAAATTGTATATATTATGATGTTTTATGTTTTGATATATGTTTACACTATGAAATAACTACCCCAATTCACTAACATATCTATCTTTTTTTTTTTTAATTTTATTGTTGTATTACATCCATCCCCTTTTTGCTCCCCTCTGTCCCCCTCCCCACCCACCCATTCTCCCCAAAGTCAATCCCACCTGTTGTCCATGTCCATGGTTCCTTTATACTAGGTTCTTGTCTAAGCTGCTCCCCTTCTTTGCCTCTGCCTCCCCCCTCCCCCAACCCCGTTCCCCCTGACCACTGAAGGCCTATTCCTTGCATTCATATACTTGGTTCTGTTGTTTTTTTGTTTTGTTTTGTTTTATTGTTGTTGTATTACATCCATCCCCTTTTTGCTCCCCTCTGTCCCCC
>PVIW01015797.1:0-18603 GCA_004026585.1 Noctilio leporinus | reverse complement strand
CAAGAACCTAGTATAAAGGAAACATGGATATGGACAACAGGTGGGATTGACTTTGGGGGAAATGGGTGGGTGGGGAGGGAAACAGAGGGGAGCAAAAAGGGGATGGATGTAATACAACAACAATAAAATTTAAAAATATTAAATATGTATGTGATAACTGATCCATCTCTCCTTGTTGTGTATGATTGTCATCAGCCTGGACATCCACCAAGCTAACCTGGGTCCCTCTGCCTCTATGTGGTGTCACCTAAACTGGGTGCTGTGACTAGAATATTAAGTCAATGACTGTTTACCAATGGGGGTCTTTCCCTCTGGCATGTGGTGCATATGCTCGTGATGCCCACTGTCTAGCATGCATATGACCTGCTGATGGCCAGCTGTACAAGGCTGGGCTGCACTGTGGAGTCCAGAAATCTCTGGTTAGATTAAGCTGACATGGGTTAGAAGGTCTGCTAGTTCATTGGAATTGGGCACAAGACAGTGTAAAAGAGACTTTGCTTTTGTCCATGAGAGCATTGCCTTCCTTTACACCAGATTTTTCTAATTTAGGAACTTCAGTGATGAGCGCAGAATCAGGAATCCAGACAGGTTTCCTGAGAGAAACTGTTACAGGAAGAGAAAACCAGACACGAAACCAGCCCAAACCTACAACTGCACCTGCTGCTGACATAATCTAAGAGTTCAGGGACCCTGAGCATTCCCTTGTGGTGGCAGGCCTACCTGCAGGAAGGTCTACCTTTGGGCTCAGGATGACTCCCTCTCACTGTCTCTAGCACAGTAATACAAGGTAGGATTTTCTGTTCCCAAGCTGTTCAGCTCCATGTAGGCTGTGCTTACAGACATGTTTGAAATCACAGTGACTCTGCCCTGGAACTTCTGTGTGTAGTTTTTGTTGCCATCTTTTGGGTAAACTCATCCTATCCACTCAAGCCCTTGTCCTGGGGCCCATCACACCCAGCACACCAGTAGCTGGTGAAGGTGTGTCTAGAAACTGTGCAGGAGACATTCAGTGATGGCCCAGGTTCCCTTACTACAGTGTCAGACTGCACCAGCTGCAATTGTACTTGGACAACTGTGAAGACAATGCAGGGATGAATCTCCTTCATCCCACCTTGAGGAGCCTCTTTCTTGTAACCACTGCCACCAGGAAGAGGGCACTCCAGTTCCAGTCCATGGTGAGGGTCTGTGCCCTCATGATTTCTATAGGGGAGGGTGTGGCTGTGGGTGATGCTCTCAGGACACAGACAGACCCACGTTTAACCTACTCTGCTGCTTCTTATTTGCATATTTATGATGCCAAGTGTTTCAAAGCTGAAGGCTTGTCCCCAAGAGGACACAGGGACCATACTCAGAGGGAATCTGATGGTCCAAGTTCTCATCCATGTGTGAGGATGTGTGTCCCCTGACAGAAACCTGAGGTCTGTGCTGACATAGCACCTTTCACTTAGGAACCAGCCTCCACAGGGCACACTCCTCATTGTGAGTGAAATTTGAGAGGCATGGAGAGCACCTGGACCAGCTCTGGGCTGTGATGCCTGAGTGTTTTATTCTGGGTCAGTGTGTCTCAAAAATGCTTCACCTAGTGCTGAGACTAAACCATCCCTGTGTTTCATTTCTTAAAGTTCACAAATGTATGAGCTCTACAAGTACCCACCTGGACTGTGGTTCTCTTGTCTTATCAAGTTATATATTGTTCCAATATTAGAGGGTATTTAAAAATACCTCATATTAATACTTATTTTACATGTTAAATGAAAAGAGGAAGACACAGACCCTCACAGACAATTCCTCCTGAGATCCCTCTGCACCAACTCCTATCCAGCAGCCTTGAGCTTCTGGCCTGTAAGACCCCTGCAGCTCAGGCCATACCCAGCAGGGGAGGGTCATTTGTGGTCACACACACAAAGAACTTCTCAGAATCTCTACTAAAGAAATAAAGGCTGACACCTGACTTCAAAATGGTCCCTCATAGACAACCTGTGCTTAGAGATTTCAAGATATCAAAAACTGACCTTAGTGCTCTTACTGTCTCAGCAGGGAACCCCCAAGCCAGGGCCAGTGGAGCCACCTTGGATCTCCTCCCCTGGAAATGGCAAGATGCACTAACTCAGCCAACACCACTGAGCCATAAAGCTCTCAGGGTTTGGAGGGACTCTGATGCCCTCAAGTTATTTTTATTTGCAGGGCCTGCATGTGTCCCTAATCTCACTGCTCTACTACTGTGCAGTAAATTACACACACAAGAAAATGATTTTCATGCTAATGATTACAGGCCCCCCTTCTCCCCTGTTCCTAACACATGTGCAGGGCCACCACACTGTCCATAATTTAGTGACTGACCTGCTTTGACAACATACAAAATAATATGATTCACATGAAGACTGTGAGGGCCTGCCTGTAATTTCCTGTTCTCCCAGCAGCTGGAACCTACAAAGGTCATGGTGAGAAGGTTGTGGCTTTTCCTGGGAAGGTTAAATTCAAAGGACCCTTCATCAATCAGTGTAGGCATCAGTTACCTGAGGTGGAATGGTGACACTAGTTTACTACTTCTGTGTCCCCATTCTCAGAGCTCACGTCCAGGAGCACCAAGGACAGGACCATAGGGGATATTGGAGTGACATATCCCCAGGAGCAGAAACAGGTGTTGATGCAGGAACAGGGAACACACAAAATTGCCCCATGCTGGTTAGACTAAATGAGGTTATTTTGCAATGTGCCCCTGGTGTCCTTAGCACCCTCTGCACATTAACATCTTTGCACAGAGTTTGTGTCTGGGCCTATGCTGACTTTATTTCTCTGAGACCCTCACACAGTAACACAGGGAGGTATATATCTGCAGATTGATGATGTCCTGAATCATCCCTTTATATATACAATCAGTCTTTCACAGATGAGGCATAATGTGTCATGTGACTTCAGTTTCTTTCTAATAAGAATTGCCCATTCCAGTTGTTGTTGTTCAGCCTGTAACATGCAGTTAGTATAAACTCAGTTAATTTAAATCTAGAAGATTCATGGGAGAATCTCAGAGACACTGAGAGAGAGGAGCAGCTGCAAGGATACAGCTCAGACCTGGGTACATCCCTGCCGAAAAAAGCCTCAGTATGAGGTCCAAGATTGATTCTGATGCAGCCACACATCCAGGACACATCCAGGACAAGCACATCTAGGTCTCTCCTGGAAGAATAAGTGTCAGGTGCAGCTGGATGATCTGGAACAGACACCTGCACTGCAGGGAGTTCAGAAATTGCCAACCTAATACCAAAGAGGGAGCACATTGAAGGAGTCCCTGGAAAAATTGAATTATTTTGTGCCAATGGTAGAAAATATCTTTCAACAATTGTCTCCAAAGATGGAGACACAGGTAAACATGGATCACCTCTTTGCACAATCACAGAAAACTACAGCTAAAACAACCATCATTCAGATTCATTAGAAATTGAGTTGAATGGAAGTCCCATAACTATAGAATAAAATTAACCACGTTTATCCAGATTAGTAGGTGGGGATGAAACACACAACATGTTGGTCCCACATTCACCTGTGGTGGATAAATTTGTTGGGGGTTATATTTTTGAATTCCATTTCAACACCAGTCCCCACAGCCTAGTGTCCCAGTACCAGTAAGATAAGTCCCCTTAACATGTGGTTCCAAAAACCTGAAAAAAATGACTTGGTGGAAGAAACATCTGAGGTCCCAGATGGGTCCTGTTAAATAACCCACATAGGAAATTACTCAGGTTCAATCTCTGAGTTCCAACAATGGGGTAGCAGTTTGGAAGGCACCAGTGGCATATGGAGAGGAACTGAAGTGTCTGGCATCAAGGCAGCAGGTGGTGGACAACTTTCCTCTTAAAGTAATGTGAGCAGAGACTATTGTCCCTCTTCTGAGCCCTCCCTCCACAGATTCACAGATTGACTAGTCAGGTGTCATATCCCAAACTCCATCAATCTGGCTAGCTGCGACTACCCTGGATATCCAGTGAAGTTACATCCCACTTAAATTACAGGCCCACCCAAGATTTTAACAGTGGCTTTTCCATATGAATGGCTGCTCTTGGTTCATGCTTCACAGCACAAAATACCCTGTACCACTTGTGAAGTGGCCACAGGCTGGGCACTAGCAGCAGCCAGCCTAGGTTAATATTTTAGATTCACTAGGAGCCTCCAAGCCCAGCACAATTAGTCATCTGCAGATTGCTTTATAGCTCAAGAAGGGTGGCTCTGGGCAGAGTAGAGGTGGGGGCTGAACTTGGACTGCAACTCCAGAGATTGCTCAGTTAGTGGACAGCTACAGACAATGTCAGAGCACCAACATCCTGCCCCTGCACAACTGACCCTCCTCCATGAACAGAGGAGACTGGTGGTCAGGGATCACAGTCACTTCTTGCACCTGACAGGCTGTCCCTCTCATTGACTTGCTTTCAGCAATCAATTCTCAACTACAAGAGAAGTGTGTACTCAGCCCACATGAATGACACATCTTTTTTTTCTTTTTCTTTTTTTTTAACTTTATTGTTGTTGTATTACATCCATCCCCTTTTTGCTCCCCTCTGTCCCCCAACCCAACCCACCTAAATCCACCCAAATTCAATACCACCTGTCGTGCATGTCCATGGTTCCTTTATACAAGGTTCTTGTCTAAGCTGCTCCCCTTTCTTGCCTCTGCCTTCCCCCCTCCCCCCAACCCCCTTCTCCCTGACCACTGAAGGCCTATTCACTGTATTCATATATTTGGTTCTCTTTTGCTTGTTGTTAGTTTTGCTCATTATTGTCCCGTAATGGGTGAGATCATATGATATTTGTCCTTCACTGACTGGCTTATTTCACTAAGCATAATAATCTCCAGTTCCATCCATGTTGTTGCAAAGGGTACAAGTTCCTTCTTTCTTTCTGCTATATAGAATTCCATTGTGTAAATGTACCAAAGTTTTTTGATCCAATCATCCACTGATGGGCACTTAGGCTGTTTTCAGCACTTGGCTATTGTAAATAGTGCTGCTATGAACATAGGTGTGCATAGGTTTTTATGAATTGGTGTTTCAGGATTCTTTGGGTATAGTCCAAGTAGTGGAATCACTGGATCAACAGGCAGTTCCATTTTTAGTTTTTTAAGGAAACCCCATACTGTTTTCCACAGTGGCTGCACGAGCCTGCATTCCCACCAACAGTGTATGAGGGTTCCCTTTGCCCCGCATCCTCGCCAACATTTGTTGTTTCTTGATTTGCTGATGATTGCCATTCTGACAGGTGTGAGGTGGTATGTTAATGCAGTTTTAATTTGCATCTCTCTGACGACTAGTGATGTTGATCATTCTTTCATATGCCTCTGGGCCCTTTGTATATCTTCCTTAGTGAGTTGTCTGTTCAGGTCCTTTACCCATTTTTTAATTGGGCTGTCTGTCTCCCTGGTGTTCAGTCACATTTGTTCTTTATATATTTTGGAGATCAGACCCTTGTCTGAGGTATCATTGGCAATTATGTTTTCCCATACAGTTGGTTCCCTTTGAATTTTGCTGATATTTTCTTTAACTGAACAGATGCTTTTCACTTTGATATAGTCCCATTTGTTGATTCGTTCTTTGATTTCCTTTGCCCTTGGTGAAGTATCAGTAAACATATATTTGCATAGGATATCTGAAAGTTTACTGCCTATATTTTTCTCCAGGACCTTTATGGTGGCACTGCTTATGTTTAAATCCTTTATCCATCTTGACTTTACTTTGGTGTATGGTGTAAGTTGATGGTCTAGTTTTATCTTTTTGCATGTTGCTGTCCAGTTCTCCCTACACCATTTGTTGAACAGCCTGTTTTTACTCCATTTGATGTTCCTTCCCCCTTTGTCAAATATGAGTTGACCATAGAGTCCTGGGTTAATTTCTGGGCTCTCTATTCTGTTCCATTGATCTATATGTCTATTCCTATGCCAGTGACATGCTGTTTTGATGACAGTAGCCTTGTAGTATTGTTTGAAGTCCAGTATTGTGATTCCTCCTACCTTGTTCTTCTTTCTCGAGATTGCTGTGGCTATTCGTGGGCATCTTTGGCACCATATAAATTTTTGAAGTATTTTTTTTTTTTTAATTTCTGTGAAGCCTGTCATTGGAATTTTAATTGGGATTGCATTGAATATGTAGATTGCTTTGGGTAGTATGGACCTTTTGATGATGTTAATTCTTCCCATCCACGAACATGTTATATGCTTCCATTTATTTGTGTCTTCCTTGATTTCTTTCTTCATTGTTCTGTAGTTTTGTGAGTACAGGTCTTTTACCTCCTTAGTTAAGTTGATTCCTAGGTACTTTATTTTTCTTGTTGCTATGGTAAATGGGATTTGTTTTTTTTTCATTTCTATAACTGTTGTTTCATTATTGGTATACAAAAATGCTTTTGATTTTCTGGATATTGGCTTTATACCCAGCTATTTTGCTAAATTTGCTTATTAGGTTCAGTAAGTTTTGAGTTGAGCCCATCGGGTTTTGTATGTGCACTATCATATCATCTGCAAATAATGACAGTTTGACTTCCTCCTTTCCAATTTGGATACCTTTGATTCCTTATTCTTCTCTGATGGCTATAGCTAGAACTTCCAAAACAATGTTGAATAGAAGTGGAGAAAGTGGACAGCCTTGTCTCGTTCCTGATCATAGTGGGAAAGCTTTCAGTTTTTGTCCATTAAGTATGATGTTGGCTTCAGGTTTCTCATAGATGGCCTTTATGATGTTGAGGTATGCTCCCTCTATTCCCATTTTGCTGAGGGTTTTTGTCATAAATGGTTGCTGCACTTTATCAAATGCTTTTTCACCATCTATTGATATGATCATATGGTTTGTATCTTTCAATTTGTTGATGCGGTGTATTACATTAATTGATTTACGAATGTTGTAGCATTCTTGTATCCCCGGGATGAAGCCCACTTGATCATGGTGTATTATCTTTGTAATATACTGCTGAATCCGATTGGCCAATATTTTGTTGAGAATTTTAGCATCTATGTTCATCAGAGATATTGGCCTATAGCTTTCTTTCTTAGTTGTATCTTTCCCTGGTTTTGGGATTAAAATAATATTGGCCTCATAGAAAGAGTTTGGGAGTTTTCCCTCTCCCTGAATTTTTTGGTATAGTTTGAGGAGGGTAGGAGTTAGTTATTCTTTTTTTTTTTTTTTTAATTTTATTGTTGTTGTATTACATCCATCCCCTTTTGGCTCCCCTCTGTCCCCCTCCCCACCCACCCATTCCCCCCAAAGTAGTTATTCTTTAAATGTTTGGTAAAATTCACTTGTGTAGTCATCTGGTCCAGGGCTTTTGTGCTTTGGAAGATTTTGGATTACTTCTTTAATTTCACCAGTTGTTATTGGCCTATTCAGGCTTTCTGCTTCTTCTGGGTTCAGTTTTGGTAGATTATACCTTTCCAGAAATGTGTCCATTTCATCCAGGTTGTCATATTTTTTGTCATATAGTTTTTTGTATTAATTTATTACACTCTTTTGTATTTCTGAGGTATCAGTTGTGATTTCCCCTCTTTCAGTTCTGATTCTGTTTATTTGGGTCCTCTCTCTCTTTTTCTTGATGAGTCTGGATGAGGCCTTGTCAATTTGTTTATTTTTTCAAATAACCAGCTCCTGGACCCGTTGATTCTTCGAATTGTAGTTTGAATCTCTGAGTTATTTAGTTCTGCTCTGATCTTGATGATTTCCTTCCTTCTGCTTGCTCTGGGCTTTGTTTGTTGATGCTCCTCTAGTTCTTGCAGCTTTATGGTTAGGTCATTTTTATACACTTCTTGTAATCTTTTTTGGAAGGCCTCTATTGCTATAAATTTCCCCCTGAGAACTACCTTTGCTGTATCCCATAGGTTTTGGGCTGTTGTGTGTTCATTGTCATTTGTTTCCAGGAACTTTTTGATTTCATCTTTGATCTCATTGTTGACCCTTTCATTGCTTAAAAGCATGTTATTCAGTCTTCATGAGTTAGTGAATTTTTGGGTTTTTCCCTTGAGATTGGTTTCTAGTTTCAAGCCATTGTGATCTATGATTTCAATTTTCCTGTATTTGTGGAGGCTTGTCTTGTGACATACCATGTGGTTCTATCTTGGAAAATGATCCATGTGCATTTGAAAAGAAAGTGTATTTTGCTTCTTTGGGGAAAAAGCCTCTGTATACATCAGTTAGGTCCATTTCATCTAGAGTGTTGTTTAATGCCGCAACATCTCTGGGGATTGTTTGTTTGGAAGATCTGTCCATTGTTGATAGTCAGGTATTCAAATTCCCTACTATTAGTGTGTTGCTGTCTATGAAATGACACATGTTGAGTACTGAGCTGTGCTGAGAGGGGAGGCTGTGTTACTGGGTCTGAAGGACACCTACTATATTAGGCCACATTACCAAGACAGGGAGTTAAAGCAGCTCTTCCTCCTAGATAGCAACAAACAGGGAGCTGTCAAAAGGAAGAGACAAAGAAACAATGAAAGAACAGATCAAACTCGAGAAAAACAACTATACAAAATGGAGACAAGCAATCTACCAGATGAAGAGTTTAAAACACTGGCTATAAGGATGCTCAAGGAATTTGGTGAAACAAAAGATGTCTTAATGACATTAAAATTACCTAAGGCAATAGTTGAGTTGATGGAGAGAGGCTTTATGAAAGGGCAGGCCTCATGGTTATGGAATGTGTTATGCATCCACAATGAGTGGCCACAAAAGGATATCTCTCTCCTTTAAACTGCTTCATTTAACTGTAGTCCACATCCAACTGCAAGTATGCAGTAAAGTGATATACTTAAGCCTAGTTAGAAGATCGAAAAACATTTTCTTGCCCACAGCAACATCCTTCCATCAGGTGACACAGTGCAATGGACCTTGGGGATTTTACCTTATGGTTCAACAATAGTTAGTAATAGTGACCCCATGGGGCCAAGTTACTCAAGCCAGCTTGATGGTATACCTTGGTCCAGGTGACCTCCTAAGGTCACAGTGGAATACCTGCAGGGTACAGAGAGCTCAAGCAACTTGTGAGGCAATTTTGTTCTTCCATTATGGCCAATGCATGTCCCTCCAATACCCTGACACATTGGCCCTAGAGTAACTTCCCTCAGGAGGGAAGTAAAGTGTGGTTTACAAAGCTGTGGAGGGACCCGTACTATTATACCATTACAGTGGTATCCCAAGATTTCTTTTTAACATTCTGGATTAGCATGACCTATCCTTGTTAGTAATACTAAACATGTATTGTTTTTAAATCACCCTTAAGGTTTGTCTGAAGCAATGTATACATGGAGTGGGCATATACTTTCACTGATGTGGCAAAGTCCTCAGCATGCTGGGTCTGCAAAGTAATGCCAAGCAGCACTGCCTCTAGCTTGTGAGACTGCAACCTGCCCATTACAATGCATGACAGTGGCTGTGCATCTGGTGTGATGCTGACCACACATCCACATGGAATGATACATGGGCTGAGGTCATGGGCTTGGTGCACAATGAAGTGAATTGCTTGGGGCTCCAGGCTACTCTCAGATGGATTAGTCTGGCAAACAGCAGTGACAGTGGAGGTAGCACACTCCACTCCCCTCTGTCTTGAACATGGCAATGGCAGCATGCCTGAGACCCCTACGGCTTATATCAAAACACAAATATTGTACTGGTAAGGAACTCTGGGAAAACAAGGCCCTGCCCATGTGGGCACACTCCTGGGTTCTTGGGAGACCCTATGTACGTGCAGGACCCACAGATGGCCATATCTGTTTTATATTTTGATGGGACCCTGCACAGGGGTGCAACCATATATTCCAGGTCATATCTCATCTTCTCTGAAGCAAGTGCCCACAGAGAGTGGTAGACATTTAAGACTAGGCAGAGGGTAAATAGAGATACCTGGTGGTTCTAAACATTGGCTCTAGTCTCCCCAAAGGTGCTAGCATAGTCACAGATGCAGAGGTAACCACCTTTGCCAAACATAGTGAACAAGCCTTTGATGTGACTCCCTGCACTCTTTTCAATGAGGAAGTCAGACAGCTGCAGAGTGTACTACTGCAAATAGAATGCACTAGATATGTTAAATGCTGTGCAGGGAGAAGTGTGCATTTTGCTCCACACTCACTACTGTGTCTATATCCCTGATGTCCAACTCAATGTCTCTTTTGTTTCACACGAGTTACAGAGCAAGACCATGAGCATGACCAAACTCATCCATAACCCTCTGGATGAAATGAAACCTTGATTACAGCTCTATGCATTTTAGTTGGTAATTATTCTGTTGTTGCAGCATATATTGCTGCTGTTGGGTTTGGATGCAGTGCTCCAGCTTTCACACACAGAGCTTGTGGAAGAATCCTACTGTGTAGCTAGTGAGCAAAGAATCCTGGAGGAGTGGAGTGTTACACCAGGATGACTGCAGCCAGCTGTGAGATATATTACCATGGATATGACATCTGTCATGTCCTGAAATGACCATGCCTGGATCCCCACATCAGTGGGCATGTATTTCCCCTAATTATGTCAGGATGCCCTATGCACATGTGCTATATTCTTTCATCATTCTTGTTGATCTGGTGCCAACTTTGTTCAATACTATCTACATATGACGTACCCCTGTTTTTCAGTCAGTGGGGATGCTCTGCTGATGTTCTTGTCTGCTACTTTGAGAATAAACTGGGTATGAATTCCCTCTCAAACACTCTTTTTTGGCCTCACAGAATCCAATGTTAACTTGCCAGTAACTGAGCTTCTGCAGTACAATGCCATATCTGGAGCATGTGGATGTGATCAAGTCATAGGTGCAGTGAAAAGTTGTTGCAGTAGATAGATGGAGTGTCACCTTCCCTGGAGATCTGCACATGCAGAAGAACTAGTGACAGAGGCATTAGGTAGATATAGCTGCTTTCAGGACAATATCAGACCTGATCACAAACACTGCATTCACAGGAGCCTCAAGGTGTTTGCTTCTGTTTGTGGAACCATCTATCCCTTAGGGCCCAAGTGAGAATGAGGGAACAGTCATTCTTCTTAGGGTGCAGCTTCCCAAATGTGAATGGGGGAATGTGACAATAATCTCAGCCAACCACTGTTGGCTCGTGGTAGCCATGTGAACATCAGGACACATCCTTTGTGGTCTCTGAGACTGCCTCCTTCCATGCCGAGTCATCACTGAGACCATCTGAGTTGAAGCCTCTATCAGCTGATCCTTATTTTATTTGCTGAGGAGGTTCCATTCATGGGTGTTTCCTATTTTACTTATTTTAACATTAGAAGATCTTTAGGGTTGCTTTTAGCTTCTAATACAAACAAAGGAGTGTAAATATTTGCACATTTATTTGTAGGAACATAGAATTTCTTCTGGAGCCAACATCTCTAGAGGGAGCTGAAGGTCATGAGATACTATAATTTTTTAATAAACTATGATACACTTGGTTAAGAAAGAATAACAGGACAGGGGGCGACTTGATGAAGGATAAGTGCCCAGTCACTGCTGATATGTCATATGGAAATGGAAAGTATCACCTCCTCATTTATTTTCTGCCATGAGAGTTTGAGAAATCAGAGCCACAAGGAAGTGGGAAGATGTGTCCCAGAACTATGAGAGCTCAGAGAGGAAAAACCTGATCCCAGAAAGAAGCCTACTCCTCTTCCACTAAGGTCAACACCTTCCCCTGGGGCAGTTCTTTCCTGTTACTGGGACCTGAGAGCCTCATTAAGTACTGAGTTCCCCCTGCAGCCCAGCCCATTTGTCTCCTGCAGGAAGGTTTGTGTCTGGGCTCATCCTGACTTCCCCTCACTGTGTCTCTCCCACAGTAATACACCAGAATGTCCTTGATCCTCAGGCTGCTCCATATTAAATAAGCTTGTGTCTTATAGGTGTCCCTGGTGATGCTGAGAGAGCGTTTCAGCACTGGGTTGTAGCTTGTGCTTCCACCATTCCACACAGCATGTACCCATTCCAGCCCCTTCCCTGAAGCCTGGCAGGTCCAGTGCACATGCTTACTCATTAAAGAGAATCCAGAAACAGTGCAGGTAAGGGAAAGGGTCTGTGGAGGCTTCATCTGTCCTGGGCCCAAGTCCTGCAGCTACACCTGGGACAGGAACCTGGGAACGAAGAGCACCAATCCCTATCAGTTCCAGGTATTCACCACCATCCCATAGATCCATGTCTGACATCTGAGACACACACCCTGGTGGCTTGTCACCAGCAGTCTCATTTTCTTTAGGGCACAGCTCTGCCTTCCCCAGAGACCTCAGCTCTGTGTGAAGAGAGATCTATGAGCCCACACATCCCAGGGGTGGATTTATCCTGGAGATGGGAGATATATTTGCATGTGGGGCACAATTTCCCTTTTAAGTGGAGAGAGACAGTGGTCAGGTACTCTAGTCCTTCTGGGACCTCAGGGGCAACATCTCTTTTCTAGCCCTCACTCACCACGTAAGTCTGGTATAGAGAATCACCTGGTTTGTGAGACACATTGGAATTAGATCATAGGTCAGCCTAACCTTTTTAAGCATAGGCAGAAATGAGGAACTAGGAGAATAGGTGATGACTTTGAAATTATTCAACTTTCACACAAATTTAAAAAGGATTATGAGCCTCTAGAGTATGCCTAAAATTTCCACATTTTATATTACTATATATAAATAATATCTACTTGCATGTATAAAATAAAAATAAAGCAGAGATATTTTCAACATCATAGTTTATTTATGATGTCTTTTTGATCTGAGAAACTATCACCTAAGCACAGGAATCTGAAACATGTTTTATTCTGAATGTTGGATGTTTTTGTTTTGTTTTTTTTTAAGATTTTATTTCATTATTTCTAGAAAGAGGGGAAGGGAGAGAGGCAGAGAGGGAGAGACACATCAATGTATGGTTGCCTTTCACCTGCCTCCAGCTACAGACCTGACTGGAGACCTGGTTTGCAACCTGGTTATGTGCCCTGGCTGGGGAATCGAACCTGCGACCTTTGGGTTCGCAGGCCGGCGCTTTATCCACTGTGCTACCAGCCAGGGCTGTTTTTTGATTCTGTACAAACTCTTTCCTTATGCTAGCCCAGGACACATTGCAGAAACTCACATATAATCACATCAAAAGCCATCAATTTTTTACATTAAGGCAATCTAGAAATGAGAATAGTCATTATGTATACAACTCAGAATTCTTCATATAATAAAATGATTATGGCAGTGGGTTATCTGACTGTTTTTCCATCCCATGTTGTCAGATTCTGGGGTTCAAAGAGAGAAAAATAGAGAGAATTCCTAGCACAGATTAGCTCACAGGAAGAAAATTTATACCCTGACAGAAAAGCCTCACTCTCAGCTTCCAGGTGTCCTCTTTCTGGGGATGGTCATTGTAGTTAGAGGTTGCTGAGCTCTTCCACACAACATATATCTTTCTTAATGTATAATACACTCATTTTTCTTTCAGACTTATAATTTGGAAATCTATGTCAGTGTAGGCTCCTCTTATAACTCACTTAATGAAATTACCAGATTGGATTCACTATTGTTTTATTTCCATCCCGGGAAATTCAGTACAAATGTCCAGTTCATTCGAGATTCTCATGAAGAGCCTGAACCACATATTTTTTGTTCATTGACAGATTAACATAAATATTGTACATTGAGGCTGGAAATAAGAACATCATATAATAACAGAACCACCTGTCATCGTCTGTTTCTCCATCTCCTGTAAAATCTTCCCAGACAGAAGATGACACTGAAGTTCCCAGGGCCTTTTAATCAGGACAATATTATAAACTGCTTTGGCCCCCTATTGTCCAAGGGGCCAGTGTATGATTGGGGATTTTTTTTTAAAACAAAATGGGTTGTCATATCTCCTATAAACTCCATCACATAAACAATTAAAAACACTGGAAGCACTTGTCCATCCTGGAGACTGGAATAATGTGAGGGAGGAAATCAATACAAAAAAAAAAAAAAAATACAATAACAGAGCCCTGACTGGTGGCACAATGGATGAGGCACTGGCCTGCAAATCCAAAAGTTGCTGGTTCTATTCCCAGCCAGAACACATAACCAGGTTGCAGTTCAGGCCTCCAGCCATGTCTATGGCTGAAGGCAGGTGAAAGGCAACCATACATTGATGTGGGTCTCTCTCTCAGCCTCTCTCCATTCCCCTCCCCCTAAAAATAAAAAAATAAAATATTGAAAAAAAGAACATGATATGGGAGCTAAGAAAATACTCTTATAGCTCATTGTACAAAATGAGCATCCTAACCTGGGTTATTATTTCATCTGAACACTCAAAGGATAAATCTACAGAGAAGTATAAACCAGTTATGATAAAATTTTCATGTTTAACTTATGATTTCAAGTAAAAAAAAAAAAGGGAGACTTTATATATGTCTGCCTCACTCATATAAGTGATGTCTCATGACAGCTGCTTGTTGGCATCAGATAATTTTAAGCAAATTTTGGTTATATTTTCCTACGAAACTATATACATGCGATAGACTTACTAGTATTATCTTCAGTCATCCCTGATGTGAAATCTTCCAGAGACAGTGGGGGTAGTTTCCTGCTCCTGTGTTACCAGAAACTGCAAATCCTGGACAAGCTGTGAAGGTGAGTCTTGACCCAGGACCAGACCTCAAGGGCCCCTTGAACCATTTAGATGGTTTCATCCAACCCCACAGTCCATGAGACATGAGTATGTATAATTACTGTGCTTGGGATTACTTGATGCCTGGAGGTCATCCCCTGACAGAAGCTGCTGGAATTTGACCTTCCTGCCCCTGCATGTGCAAGGATGGAAATTCTCACCAAGGCTGTGCCATGTGTTGAGGACTCTCACACATCATTTTCACCAACAATCATAATTTCTGCAGAGATGGAAATGTGCATTTTTACACAAAAAATTAAAAATTTCAGGAACCCTGAACTGCCATGTCCACAGTTTTTCCTACTAATACTGGTGGCCCATCGTCCTCCCTCCAGGACAAATCAGTCATCCTTGTGACATGGGAATGGAAAAGCCATGCAGTCAGAAACTTTCACTCACAAGTGGCCTTGACCCTACTGCACTCAGAAGGGAAATGTGGTGAAAATGATCCATCTATTATACCTTCCTGTCATCCAAAAGCTCTGTGGTCTTCAATCAGTGAGTCTATTGTGGTGAACATGACAGAAAACTTGTTCTTTGACCTTATTTCAAGGAAATGTATCAATTATTCCAACAAAAGATTCAGTAGAAAAAATCCATGGAATTCACATTTAGGTTTAATTTTACATTCAAGGAATCATTCCATCTGATTGGATGGTTTGTTTAATAAGGCTCCATAAGCTGATGGTGTTCATGGTTCCTGGGAAAACATCTCACCTTTGACAGTGAAAAGCTGAAACAAGATCATCAAAAAATCTGTTGACCTTGGAGAGGGGATGATTGCTTTCACTTAATACATGGGACCGAGACACCTGTCCAACTCTATCACCATCATTATCATAAGTAGTAAGCATCTAATTTATTTTATTTTTTATCACAAATGAAGACTCATTTATAAGTTTTCCCCATTTGCCAGACCTGGGAAATCTGCTAAGAATGGCTGTGTCTCTTATTTAGCTGTCACTGGGAGATTAAAACCAGAAAATGCCTTGTGAATAGAATCCCACTCCCCCACCACATTAAAAACTAAAACTACTGAGGCAGTCTCCATCCCAGGCTCTACCAAAGCATGTCTACATTTTTTAAAGGTCTTTCCTGTTTCTCCCAGATATTTCAACTATGTGGATGATAAAAGCTCAAAGTCCCCTTGGTGTCTATTTGTGATCAGCCTGCAAGTCCTTACCAAGATGCTTTGGGTCCCTCTGCCTCTGTGTTGTGTGACCTACAGTTGGTGCTGTGAACATGATGCCAAGTCAGTGACTGTCACCACTGGGGTCTTTGTTCTCTTACTTTAGGTACATTTCCCCTGGTTACTGATGTCCAGAATGCATGTGTCAAGCTAGGCTGCACTTTTGGGTACTTCAGAGCCTCTGCTCAGTTTCAGCTGACATGGATCAGAAGGTTCGGAGATTCATTGCAATTAGACACAACTCTGTGTGAAAGAATTCCTGTCTTTTTTCCATGTAAATTTTTTTTTTTTCCCATAACAGACTTTTCTAACCCAGAGACTTCAGAATTGAGCACAGAATCAGGAATGCAGAAAGATTCCCTGTTGAAACTGAAACTGTAGAAGTGAAGAGAAACTGCACAGGAAACCAGCCCAAACCTCCAACTGCACCTGCTGCTTGGATAGTTCTTAATTCAGGGGTCTTGACTGCCCCCCTGGTGATGGTAGCTCCTCCCGAGGTTTGGGTCTGGGCTCAGGCTGACATCCCCTCACTGTGTCTTTCGCACAGCAATACAGGGCCGTGTCCTTGGCTCTCAGGCTGCTCAGCTCCATGTAGGCTGTGCTCATAGACTTATCTGTGGTCATGGTGAATCTGCCCTGGAACATCTGTCTGTAGTATGTGCTACCACTGTTAGTGTAAATCATCCCCATCCACTCAAGACCTTGTCCTGGTGCCTGTCGCACCCAGTGCATGTAGTAGCTGGTGAAGGTGTATCCAGAAGCCTTGCAGGAAACCTTCACTGAGGCCCCAGACTTCCTTACCTCAGCTCCAGACTGTGCCAGCTGCACCTGGGTGTGGACACCTGTGGAGAGAAGGTAAAGTGTAGCTAGAAAACCTTCTCTGGTCCTCAACCCAGGGACTGGGGATCCCCTTACCTGTAGCCACTGCCACTGGGAAAAGGGCTCTCCAGTTTCAGTCCATGGTGAGGGGCTGTGCTGTCAGGAACTCTATCTGGCAGGGTGTAGCTTTGGTGATGTTCTCTGGGCACAAACATACCCATATTTAACCTAGTCTACCTCTTTTCATTTTCATACATGGGGCATAATATTTTATAGCTGAAAGCTGTTGCCCACTGCTGAGAAGATAAAAGACACAAAGAACCATGCGCAGAGGGAGTGAGTGCGTACATGTCTTAATCCACGTGTGAGGATTTATGTTCCATGGCAGGACCCTGAGGTCTGTACTGACATCACTCCTCCCACTTAGGAACAAGCCCCCACAGAACTGCTCCTCATTGTGAACCATGTTTGAGAGACACAGAGAGCACTTGAACCAAATTCTAGGCTTTAATACTTGAATCTTATTCTCGATAAGTGTGTCTGCCGAATGCTGCACCATCTGATATAACAAAAGCATTCTTATTTAATCCTTATAAGTCAGATATAAATAAGCCCTATAAATACCCCACTGACTGTTCATCTTTTGTTTTCAGGTTTGGCAAATGCTTGGGAGAATAGGATATTCTATTCCAATATTTCTTGGGAGGCCTTCCATCTCTGGTCTAGAGTTTAAGACTGAACTCTTTCTTCAACATGCTCCTTCAAGAACAGCTGGTGTTTAGAGATCTCAGGACAAATAGAATTGGCCTCACAGATCTCCATTCACTCTGCAGGGAGCCCCCAATCCAGGGTTCTGTGAAGCCACCTTGGAGCCCTTCACTGAAGGCACAAGATGCATTGACTCAGACAACACTCCTGAGCCCTGAAGCTCTTATGGGCTCTGGGGACTTTGATGGCCTAAGATTTCTCTGCTTGCATGTCCCATCTGAATATCACTATATGTGGCCCTAATTCCACTGCGCTCCATTGCTCAATAACGCACACACACGCGCGCGCACACACACACACACACACACCTGGTGTTGATTTTCTTATAATTAAATACAGGTCTCCTTTCTGCCTTGTTCCTAGCTCATGGTAAAGGATCCCACACTAACTCCCCCCACAGTAACACTGGCTGTATTATTGGCTTTCAAGCTTTTCATTTCCAAATACATTGTGTTATTATCACAATCTATGAAAATGGTAAATCTGCCCTTCCCATAGGTGCTATAATTCTGAGTACTTTCATCACAATTAATTCACCAATAAACTCCAGCTCCTTCCCTGGAGCATGGCTGACCCAGCTCATCCAGTAGTCACTGAAGGTTCACTGAAGGTGATTCTACAGGCCATGCAAGAACATCTTAGAGGCCAAGACATCAGGCCAGAAAACTGTCACCTAACCCCTAATTATCTCACTCATATCCACTCAGTGACGCTTGTTCTACATAAAATACCTCTGAAAATAGCAACAAGGAAAACCCAGCTGAGCTCAAACTAGTTTGTGTTCTGTTTTGACCAAGGATTGGAAACACCTGAGAATCCTGGGCTGTTCTCCTCTCCCTGAGCTGCAGCATCAGGGCCTGTATGGCTTTTCTTGTGTGGAAGGGACCTGTTTTCATAACCTAATATATATATATATATATATATATATATATATATATATATATATATATATATATATATATATATTTTTTTTTTAATTTTATTGTTGTTGTATTACATCCATCCCCTTTTTGCTCCCCTCTGTCCCCCTCCCCACACACCCATTCCCCCCAAAGTCAATCCCCCCTGTTGTCCATGTCCATGTCCATGGTTCCTTTATACTAGGTTCTTGTCTAAGCTGCTCCCCTTTCTTGCCTCTGCCTCCCCCCTCCCCCCAACCCCTTTTCCCCTGACCACTGAAGGCCTATTCCTTGTATTCATATACTTGGTTCTGTTTT
>PVIW01015796.1:0-18609 GCA_004026585.1 Noctilio leporinus | reverse complement strand
TCTAGCCTACTGTTGATTCCTTCTACTGTATTCTTCAATTCAGAAATTGTATTCTTCATTTCCTCCTGGCACTTATTGATAGTTTCCATGTCCTTTTTCATGCTGTTGTAGTTCTCAGTAAGTTCCTTGTAACTTCCCTGGAGTTCTTTTAATTTCCCTGGAGTTCTTTGTAATTCCCCTGGAGTTCTTTGTAATTTCCCTGGAGTTCTTTGTAATTTCCCTGAAGTTGTTTGTAGTTCTCCTGGAGTTGTTTACAGTTTTCTTTGATGTGGCTGAGCTCACTGAGCTGCTCTATCATCATTCTTTGGAATTCCTTATCTGATATTCCAGGTGCCTCTGTTTCATTTTGTGTTCTTTCTGGGGATTCTTCCTTTCCTTTTGGTGGTGGACTGATTCTTTTTTTCCCCATTTTGGGTGTCTGTTCTTGCTTGCTCTTTATTTATTTATTTTTGTTCTTTCCTTGGGTTAACCTGCTTTGCTTCCTTGCCTTAGTTGAACACCCTTCTGTGATAGGATATTTGTGGAGTTCAATGTTGCTGTCTCCCAGATTTTCTCCACTTGCTGTTCTTGGTGTGTCCTTTATTTGGTCTGTCTGGTTGTATTCTGGGCCTGTGGGCTTTTAGCAGAAACAAAAACAAAAACAAAAAACAAAAACATACACAAAAAAAAACCAAAAACAAAATACCAAACCAAACCAACCAACCAACCAAACAAACAAAAAAACAAAAAACAAAACAAAATAATTGCAAAAGGAAAAAATAAATAAAAATGATAATAATAAAAAGAAAGGGTTTAGATGGCTGTTCACCCTTAATAATCCCTGACTGGTCCAGATGGAGCCTGGACCTGAGGGCTTTTAGCAGAAGAAAATAAAAAAAAGAAAAGAAAAGAAAAAAGGAAAAACGGGAGAAAGTCCCAAGAGAAAGAGAACTCAATATTAATAAAGAAAAGGTTTAGGTTTCCGTTCACCCTTTATGGTCTCTGTTGGTCCTGGTGGAGGTAGGACCAGTGGGTTTTATCAGGGAGAAAAGAAAGGAGAAAGAAAGAAAGAAAGAAAGAAAGAAAGAAAGAAAGAAAGAAAGAAAGAAAGAAAGAAAGAAAAAAAAAAAAAGGATGGGGGGTGAAAGTCACAAGACAAAGAGAAATCAATATTAATAAAGAAACGTTTTAGCTGTGTGTTCCCCCTTTATGATTTCTGATTGGTCCAGGTGGAGCCAGAACCTGTAGGCTTTACCAGGAAGAAAAGGAAAAGAAAAATTAAAAAAAGAAAAAAAAGAAAAAAGAGGAAGGAAGAAAAGAATAAAGAATGGGTTTAGAAAGGCTGGGGAAGGGAGGAATACTTAGATTGAGGACTGGGAATGCATTATAGCCATAGAGTGAATAGACTTTAATTCGAGAGTAGGGGAGGGTCTTGGGTATTTAGGTGAATTGAGGTATAGGGGGGATTAAGAATATGTGAGGAGTAACTTTTGCAAAGGATATGTTGGGGCTTAATAGTTCATATTACTCTCGGTATAATTCAGGTGCTTGAGATTGGCAGCAATCCCTTTCCTGATGCTGCCTCTTTTTCTTGGTCAGGACTTTACAGTCTATAGTCTATATTCTAGCCGGTCTTGGCGCATGGCAGGGCCTCTGATTGTCGCAGTAGGGCTGATTCTGAGTGTCCGCCCTCAGGTAGGCTCGGCCTTCAGCAGCCTGGCTGGGTTTTAGGGCTACCGGTGTTCTGGAGCCCACAGGGAGCCCCCTCCCACTCCTGGCGGAGGTTCCTGCCCAGGACTCGCTCCCAGCACTTCTGCAGGGCAGCCCGCAATTTCGCTGGTCCCTGTGACGACTGGTCCCGCCCCCGCAGTTCCGGGAGGAGGCCGGGCCTGTCAGTCAACACTGTCCGGGGTCCGCCTACACTGTCCCGCCCTTCCGGGGCAAGCACCACGTCTCCAAGCCAATCAGCTCTCCGCGGATTCCTTTACGCAGCCTCTGTGATGAGCCCCTCCAGGCGTGGGTGGTGCGGCCTTTGTCTCCGGCAATGGCGGGTCAGTTACCCCCGCCACTAGTTCCGGCTTGCTGGCTCGCTGCTTGGAGTTTCCCGCTGAGCCTGGGGGCCTGTGTGGTTGTGCAGGGCTGGGCCTCCCCCCTCGCAGGGGCTTCTAGCTGCTGTTTCCCCGGTGGCCCAGCAGCTCCGTTTTTGGCCCTCTCGCCGCCCCGCTGGTGCACCTCCTGCTCCCCCACTCCTGCTCCCCCACTCTGGCTCCCTGCAAGACTCTTCTCCTCCGCCTCTAGCCGCGCGCGCTCGGAGTCTCCTCTCCCCGTTGCCGGAGTGAGTTTCTCACAGTCCCTCCCCTGCAAGAGTTCAATTCCGGGTTCCCTACGGCGTTCGCCCTCGCTGCCTGCACTTCTCTGTTGAGACTTCCAGTCACCAGCGAGCCCGGAACTGGCCCCAGTCAAACGCGCCCCTCTGGGCAGAGCCGCCCCTGCCCAGAGCCGACCTCGGCCCGCCGGCCGGTCGGTAGGGAACGCCTCACCTACTTTCCTGCTGGCCTCCTGTGCCTCTGGGCTCTGCTCCCCTGTGTCCAGATGCTGCCCGTTCCAGTCCCTAGGGTCCTGAAGACGTCTCACGCTCCTTATCCTGTCCTCTAGCTGCTTTGGTACTTGAGAACACCATCAGCACTGCTCTCTACTCTGTCGCCATCTTGGAGATCTGAAAGCTTTCTTTTCCAGTCTCTCCAGGCTTTTCCAGTGCTGAAGCAGAATCTCCAATTGCAGGAAGCCATCACAGTTACAGATAAAGGAAACCACTAAAAACAATTTTTAAATATTGTTTTGCTTCTCTATAGTTCTTGAGCCAAACTTTTTGTGCTAACATCATAGGATCTCTCTGGCTGGTGGCCATTCTTCCCTTGCTCTGTTTTCTCTAGGTCTGACACTGTTTTACATCTCCCACACCTGTGAACATAGCACTTGCAAATACCTTAGCTCAGCGGAGATGCATTGGCTTGATCTGATTTCTCCTAGGATATCAATAGCTTGATTGGTTTGATTCTTAGAACTTCGGCTCACCTGATGGATAGAGTTGCCAGATTCAGCAAATAAAAATACAGGGTGTCCAGTTAAACTTGAATTTTAGATAAATGGAAGTTTTTACATGTTCCATGCAATATTTGCAGCATATTTATACTAAAAAATTCATCACTTACCTAAAATTCAAATATAACTAGGCATCTTGTATGTTTATCTGGAAACCCTGGTGGCGTGTCCCCCAAAACTAAGCTAGGAAATAATCCATGTATTTGATAGATGACACTTGGACAACAGAGATGGCTTATATACAATAAAACTCTGGTATCATTCCTGACTACAGGAAAGACAGAAGGGGAAAGAGGATATACCAAGTCTGGCAATTTAGCACATAAGAATAATCTGTCTGACAAAGAGAGCTTTGTCCCATTCTGCTGAGTCAAGGTGGTCAATGGCATTTTAGTGATGGTACAAGGTGGGTAGGGAAAGAAGGTGTAGAGAGTAAAGCAGAGGAGTGGCATAGAGTAACTGTTCCCCTCCTAAGAAGGTGAATTCCTCTGCAAAGATCCCTACTGGCTCTGCCTTGAAAACCTGTCCTAAATCAAGGTTGAGTAGAGGCAGGGTACGTGGTCCAGTGGACTCCCTGGAAAGTCATTATTGCCCACTAAACCAAAGCAATCCCCAGAGTCACAGACTTGGGTATCCTGACAATAGGAAAATAAGCACCCATGCCCAGCATTCAGGAATCTCTCCAGAGATTTTGGGCAACTCCTGCGGTAGTCAACAAAGTAGGCAGCCCATTTTCTACCTAGCAAATAAGGGCATTTTTTCCTTTATAATGCGGTTTCTGGGCTGGAGAAGAACTGTTAGGCATCCTGAGATGCTCTGTAAAAATGCAAGATGATATTGTATTGTATTAATGTCACTTAATGGTAGCTGTCAATGACAGTGATGCAATAAATATGGAAAAGGAAATTACTGTAATTGATTGACAGTCTGGAATCTTCCCTATTGGACCTAATGAGAGAAACCTATGAGCAGCAGCTTCCAGTGCAGACTATTAATGCAAATCATATGCACTGTACTGGTATGCTGAATTATGCAATGACATGTGAATGTCTAATCCATTTCACGAGGCTTGTCTTTATCCAGAAAAAAAATATTTCACTGACATGCTGATTAGTATATTAGGAGAGTTTAAGAAGTTTAGTGCTAAAGTAGGTGCCATCGTGGTGTTATTAATTTAGTTCTGAACAAGACAAACAGCTCTGTGCAGCCATCAAAATTACTACATAAGTCTACAAGATAACTTTGTCAAGGCTGATGGGAATTTATGGGCAAGTCTTGTGATATGTGGAAGGAATTAGCAAATAGATAAGGGGCACATCATTTTTCTAGAAAATCACTGTCAAGGACACAGAAGCCATGCAGGACCAGACACCTGCCAAGACACCTACAATGTCTGCACGATTGCCACGATCACTTTCTCAGATATTCAGAAACTTGTGAAACTTAGAACACAAGTTTAACAAGGAGGTCAAGGGAACAACAGAAACAAATAAGGCTTAGAGCTTTCTTTGGGGATTCCATGGAAAAATAAGTACTGCCCAAATGTCATCACCACCATGAGAAGGAGTGTTGATGGGAAGAAGTCTGTTGAAATAGAAAAATAGGTTGCCATTTACCCATTACATACACATCCCAAGAACTCATAGCTTTGAAAATTCCATAGTCCTAAACTCTTAATTACTTGCATGGGAATGTATCAGTTCTTAATTTGGATCAACAGAGGAAGTGCCCAGACTTCTAATTCTGTATCCTACAGCTTCCTAACAGTTACTGATGATCTGGGCTCAGAGGTACCCCAAGTGTCCCCAAGTTAGAAAGTACTGAGATAGAAAAAAACAAAAATAGGTGTCATGGGTGGGGAGGGGAACAGAGGGGAGCAAAAGGGAATGGATGTAATACAGCAACAATAAAATTTTTAAACAACTACAACAACAACAACAAAAAACAGGTGTCATGCACTTTCATTTTCCACTAGTGGTCTGGAGAGAGCCTTAGGTTAGTATGTAGATGGAATTTTTATCTAATTCCACAAAAGTTTTTCGAATACCTTTTATGTTCCAGGTACTATGCAGTTACAGAACAGCAAATGAGGTCCTGCTGCCTGTCGACACCATCTAGGCAAAATTCCAGAGGCAAAGGCTTGTTGATAAAGGAAGGGAGTTTCTATTGAAAATCAGTCACTTAAGCCTAATGAGTCACAGCTTTAATCACTTAAGCTTATCAATATAGGCTAAACTGTGTCCTCCTATTAATTTCTGTAGGATTGGTTTACAAATTAAAACAGCATAATACACAAAAACTGCACAATTTTTGGAGAATGGTAGACTTCTTGCCTCTAAGCTTGTCCCCTCTAGAACACTCTAAGAATAAACCTTCCACCTTCTGCCAGGCCAGCCTGATCCTAAGCTATGACTGGAGTTCCTTCCCATCCAAAATACCATCTGTTGGGAAATGCAGGGAGTTGCAGCATAATCATCCAGGCATCCTCAAGAAGAGCCTGAGAGCCAGAGCCAGAGCCAGAGCCAGAAAAACTCCTGAGCCAAAGAGCCCACCCTCTTTTCATCTCCATGGGCTCTGGAGGCATCAGCTTCTCAGCCAATCCTGCCCTAGACTGCTTTCCAACTTTCAGCAAACTCCTCCTACGGCCCCTCCTACTTCTCCCCAGTGATCCTAATCAGATATCTGGGTCCATGCTACACTGTGGATAAACTGAGCTCTGCTCATGACCTTGTGGAGTTTACAGTCTAATGGAGGGTGATATGAGGTGATAATGAAAGAGTTGTGAAGAGTGTTACAAAAAAGGAAGCAAGCATAAATGATGGGGGAAGGATTTAGTCTGGGGACTAGGGAAGGTGTCATTGAGGAAGAGTACTTAAGCTAGCATTCCATAAATATTGTTTTATATATTTTTTAATTTTAATGATCATGTAGTCACATTGTCATTATATATACTGATGCACATTTTTTTCTTTTCAAGTAAACCAATTTAAATTTAAAAAGTGAGTTGATTCAGCCCTTGGCTGGGTGGCTCAATTGGTTGGAGCATTGTCCCGTACACCAGGGGTGTCAAACTCATTTTCATAGGGGGCCACATCAGCCTCAGGGTTGCCTTCAAAGGGTTGAATGTAATTTTAGGACTGTATAAATGTAACCAATCCTTAACAGGTAAATGAGCTGGGTAGAAACAAGGTGCCAGGCTGGATAAAACAAAGTGGAGGGCCAGATTTGGCCCACGGACCGTGTGTTTGCCACCCATGCCCTACACCCATACACCAAAAGGGTATGGATTTGATCCTCAGTCAGGGCACATACCTAGGTTGCAGGTTTGATTCTGATCAGGGTGCATATAAGGAGATAGCCAATTGATTTCTCTCTCTCTCTCACCTCCTTCCTCCCTCTCTAAAATCAATAAATATATTTTCAAGTGAGGATTTTTTTAAGTGAGTCAATTTAAAGAAAATGTTAAGCAAATAATAGTGCAGTGGGTACTTACATATTTCACAAATCATGACTTTGGTGCTTAAATGACTGGAGTTTGGGAAACCTGTAGGAGGGGAAGATAAGAAGAAAGTTGAGCTGCTGGAAGGGAGAGGCCTCAGCTCAGGCATGAAGTTGAAATAACAGAAAATGACAGAAAAAAATTGAACCAGAAGTTTACTCCATGTGCTTTTGCACCTATTATTTCATTCTTTCATGATCACTAGTCCCTTGTAATGTAATGTATTCTCATCAAATTTTCTTTTGAATAATTGAAGCCTTTGCTAGGTTAAGTAAAACACTGAAGATCACCCAGCAAATTAGCCACAGAGGTAGAATGCCAAAGCAGACCATCTCTAGCCCAGTGGAGAACTGTTTCTTGCCTCCAAAGTTCTGAGTATACAGCAAGATGGAGAATGAAACTTCACACTATAAAGCAAACTCAGTGAGGTAGAGGGCTTCAAAGGGAAAAATAAAAGCTACAACTGGCTTGACAAACAGAACACTGTTTTCATTACTGTATATCATTTCAAATGGCTCCATTTCCAGGTCCTTATAGAAGCTTGCTGAGTATTTGTTCTGTCTTTTCAATGAAGAACTAAGCCTCTAAAAGTAAGAATGGCCACAGTGAAGAAGCCCATGTTCCATCCAGTCTAAAGTTTGGCTCTCACAGAGACCCAAGAAGGTGGACTTGTCCTTCTTAATGTCAACTTTAGAGTTGGGTTTTCCCCACCTGGTTTCCCATTATTCTGAAAACTCATTAGAAAGCAATGAGTCATCCATCATCCATGAGATCCTCTAAACCATAGGGAAGCTAGTTCCATTTTCCAATCTCTACCATTCTACGAATAATGAACTTGACAAGCTTATTCCTTGCTGTATGAAGAAGAAAGAATGACATTTACACAATGGAATTCTATATGGCAGAAAGAAAGAAGGAACTTGGACCCTTTGCAACAACATGGATGGAACTGGAGAGTATTATGCTTAGTGAAATAAGCCAGTCAGTGAAGGACAGGTATCATATGTTCTCACCCATTACGGGACAATAATGAGCAAAACTAACAACAAGCAAAACAGAACCAAGTATATAAATACAAGGAATAGGCCTTCAGTGGTCAGGGGGAAAGGGGTTGGGGGGAGAGGGGAGGCAGAGGCAAAGAAGGAGCAGCTTAGACAAGAAGCTAGTATAATGGAACCATGGACATGGACAACAGGTGGGATTGACTTTGGGGGGAAGGGGTGGGTGGGGAGGGGGACAGAGGGGAGCAAAAAAGGGATGGATGTAATATAACAACAATAAAACTAAAAGAAAAAAAAAAAAAAAGAATGAGCCACCAAGAGCTCTTTCAGAAACTGTGCACTCTCGTTTCATGGTCTGAGAACACTGTGCAAAGTCCAGCTGCTGGTGAATTTACTGCCCTACCAGTGCCTTCATGTCTCTCATCAGATTTTGCTGACATGGTCTACTTCTCTGCCTTTTCTCTTCCCTATTTCTTCTTTCATCCCCCTCCGACCTCTAGGCTTTCATGGATTTCCTACTTCAGGGCTCAAGATTCATTTGTCCAACCAACATTTCTGTATGAGCACCTACTAAGTGCAAGGCTCTGCTCTAGATCCCAGGTATACAAACATAGTCCTTGCTCTCACAGAGCTTATATTCCAGTGGGAGAAGAAAAACAAATACATTAATAGGATTTTTTAAAAGCAGACAATGGTAATGCTATCTAAGCAGGAATATGTTTAAAGACTGATATGAAAGTCACTGATAAAAACAAGTGGGAACTTGACAGTCTGGGTAAACCTCTGTGAGAAGATCACAAATAAGTTGGCATCTGAGCCATGGGAAGAGCAGGTGGGGAGCATTCCAGGCAGAGGTAATAGCTCCTGCAAAGGCCCTAGCCTAGGGGGAATGAGGGCAGGTTCATGGAATTGAATGAAGGCCAGCATAGTACAGTAATTCTCATTGGGGCCATTAGTGGTGATATTGTGTGGGACACTTCCCTGCATTTGAGGGTTTCTAGCATCTTTGGTGTGCCCTCTATTAAATGCCAATAAAGTCTCTGATTCTAACTATCAACCCCACCACCGGCACTTTTCCCTTGCTGTTTGGGCAACCACCGTGTTGCTCCAGTCAGGAAGCAATACAGCACAACACGTCAGTAGTTTAAGGTGGGAGTTGGGGGAAGGGTGGCGGGGGACAAAGAGGAAGGTGGACTCAGATCACACAGGCTTTGTAAGCAGTTGTATGAGATTCCTGGGGCTACTGTAACAGAGCACAGTAAACTGAGTGGCTTAAAGAATAGAAATTTGTTCTCTCACAGTTCTGGAGGCTGAAAACCCAGCATCAGGGTGTTGACAGAGCTAGTTTCTTCTGAGGGCTGTGAGGTTCCTTCTATTTCATGCCTCTCTCCTGCTTTGGTCTCAGGTAGCTGTTGATGGCATTGTCCCTGTCTTTACATTGGTTTCCCTCTGCAAAGGTCTACCTTTACAACCAAATTTCTCTTTTTATAAGAATAAGTAAATTTATATTCTTGGCACACAGTTTAACACACAACACAGGGTAGGATTTTATCCTAAATGTAACCTCTTGGAGGACTTTAAGCAAATGAGTGTGATATGATATGATTTCTGCTTTCAAAAGGTCCCTAGGGTTTATATATCGGGAGTGAATTATTTGGACATGAGTAGATGTCCAAACAGGGTACCAGTTTTTACACAAATTTAGGCAAAAGATAATGCTGGCACGGGAAAATGTTATGCTATTACCTGTGGTCAGGATTATGCAGCATCTCACCAAGCATGGCCTCTCAAGGAGCTGCACCAGGAAATGGATTAGCACTCACCTGGGAAATGATTGCTCAGCGAGGAAAAGCTGCCTGGGGACAGTCTACCAAAGGAGATCAATCGGAACCTGAAGACCATCGGCCTTCAAATAGAGACCAGAAAATGACTTGGATGGGTTTTTGAGTACGTAGGCCAGAATTACAGTTTTTCAAGTTCCCTTCCAACTGCAGGGGCACACAGGGCTAATAATTTCTACACCATAAGTCAAGACAAGGAACTGCATCTATCACCTGACAACTCAGGCCATGAGAGGGCAAGGGTGCTCTGGCCTCCTCACCACTGCATTCCCTTTTCCCGTCCACAATGGTGCACACCAGGGCCACACATTACCCCTTTCTTTTCAGAGCTGTGCTGATACACTTCTCCTCCAATAAATTAAGAGTCCTACCTCAGTGAACAAATCAAGTTAACGCGCTGACAGTGTGGGCTACTTTCCAAGGTTTCTGTGCTGACAGATTAAAAAGTGTGTCAACATGGCTTTATATGAACAAATATTGTGAAGCAGAAGCCTTTGTTTGCTTGGTTTCGCTTGGTTTCCCTGGTTTCATGTAGTGTTAGTGAACCCACACCTGCATCTATGCAAAGGTAGACAGACTGTATTATGTCAGCCTGGCCGAGATCTTGATATGCGGAAGTGTCAGCAGGTTGGAGCAGTCAGTCGTTCACTCTTGCCAAATGACTCAGCCAGGAGAGCAACAGCAAGGTGAGTGGGTGTACAGTTTCTCCATTATGTATGCAATTTGGGGTGATGACATGGCTAGCGTAAGAAGCACTTTGAAGTGCCGGAGTCTTCATTTCAATATCAAAGGAGGAAGATGGCAACAAAAGGCTTGAGGGATATGAGAACTATTTTGGCAACTTTTCAAGGAAACTTTTTAAAAAGTTATCTTTTAATTCTTTAAAGAAGGCAACACTCTGGACTTTTTTTCATTCTCTGTTTCCATGGAGGTTTATGTACAAATAGTGATTAAGGGCTGACTTTGAGTCAATGTCACTGGATGGTCAAGGGTACAGGGCTACTCTAGAGCAGAGGTTAGCCGACCACAACCCACAGGCCAATTCTGCGCACCACCTGCTTTTACACAGCCCACAAACTAAGAAAGTTTCTCATAATTTTAAGTGGTTGGAAAAAATCAAAAGAATCATAGTTTGGAACACATGAATCATATTTCATGACCTACAAAAATTAAAATTATATAAAATTTAGGTTTGGGGGTATGTAGATCAAGTTTTATTGAAATATAACAATGTTCACTTGTTTACATATTACCTATGGCTACTTTCATGATACAATAGCAACATTGAGTAATTTTGTCAGAGACCACATGCCCTGCCAAGTACAAAATGTCTACTACCTGACCCAGTACAGAAAAAATTTATCAAGTTCTGCACTACATGTTTGAGGAAGAAGCCTACTGGATCTTGTTACAAGGTTATCCTGCATTTTCAGTCACTCCCCAAGTCTTTGTGAATTACTGTTTTATTTATTTGAAAAAGTGAATTGAGCTCCTACTATGTGCCAGGCACTGTGCTAGATCCTGGGGATACAATTGTGAACAACAACAGTCTCTGCTCTCAGAGCTCAGAGACCAGCCTGAGAACAAGTATTAATCAAATAGTCATCCAAATGCAGTGTACTAAAAATGATAACTGCAGCAAGTGTTCAAAGAAGAAGGTCCAAGAAGCACAAAATATGTGACTTGACTTCCTGTTCTGTAATATCAAGTAAGGTATGTCAAAGTATAGATTATGATTGATTTGTTAACAAGGGGAAGGGAAAGAGAAAGATCCACTATTTTAATTTCTTCAATACACCTTTCTTACTTTCTTCTATCTGTTACTATACCTCTGCCAGGATGGAGTAACAGAAGCACAGAAAAGGAAGAAAATGAGAAACAAGGTTAAGGTACAGAGTTTAGTTGGGGCCAGGCCCAGCAGATACTTGGAGGCCACATGATGAATTTTGTCTTTACCCCAAGAGCAGGGGGAAGTTGTATAAAAAGGTTCTCAGTGCTGCTGCCATTAGCAAAACTCTGCAAGTACCCAAAACACCCATCCACTGGAAAAACATATTAGGGCATACTCACACAATGGAATATAAAGTAGTTAAAACTACTACACCTGCATGCAACAGTATGGATGAATTTTAGCAAGATGTTATTAAATGAAAAAAGGAAGTCCCAGAAGGTAACACATAGAATGATAACATTTTCATAATATTTAAGGTAACGAAAATTTAACAGGACACATTTTAGGAATAGACTTAAGTAATAAAACTCTATTTAAATAAAGCAGGGTAATAATTAAGCACAAGGCTCAGAATAGTGAATTGGCAGCATTATGAGATGGAGCTCAATGCATAAGTAGAGGAATGTTCTTGTTAATATTCCAGTTCTTGTGGGCAATGAATTCACAGATATTTATAAAACTAAAAATTCAAAATTGCAATGAGAAGTGTGAGATAATAAGGAAATACCTCTTGGTCTCTGCCCCCAGTTCCTGGCACAGAGCTCCTAAAACCCTCGTAATTTTCTCAGTGATAAGAACGCTAGGAGCATCTCTGGTTCTAATATTGACCTTTGACCTCTGTTTCTGACACTGGGCTCTTGAAATCCTTGTAATTTTTTTGGTAATAAAAGTGTATTTTGTTCTAATGATATGCCTGTGTAGGATCCTGGATGAGGGCTGGTCACAGGAGATCAAGCCATAATTACAAGCTTGGAACTCTCAGCCCTGTCCCCAATTCTCTTGATAAGGGAGAAAGGCTGAAAATGGAGTCAATGATCAATCATGCCTACATGATGAAACCTCCATAAAATGCCCAAAGTATGGAATTCAGACAGCTTCCAGGTAGGTGAGCACATGGAGGGGCTGGGAGAGTGGTATACCTGGTAAGAGCATGGAAGCTCCCAAATACCTTACCCTATACATCTCTTCCTTCTGGATGTTCACCTATATCCTTTATTATATTCTTTTATAATAAACCAGTTAATGTAAGTAAATTGTTTATCTGAGTTCTGGGAGCTGCTATAGCAAATTAATTGAACCTGAACAGTGAGGGAGTCTTTAGAACCTCTGACCTATGACTGGTTGATCAAAAGTATAGGTAACAACCTTGACTTGCAAGAGGCATTGTGAGTTGGAGGGGGTCATTGGAACCTCCAGTGTGTAGCCAGTTGGTCAGAAGCACAGGTAACAGGCTTGAGACTGTTACTGTAGGGGAGGGTCAGTCTTGTGAGACTAAACCCTTACTGTGGATTCTGATGCTATCTCCGGTTAGTTAGTATCAGGACTGAGTTCAATTCTCAGATACTGTGCTGGTACCTGAGAATTGCTTCTTCATGTGGGGAACCCCTTTCACATGTTGGAAGTTTGGTCCAAGAACCCAAAAGCAAAGCCATTGAAGTGAATTTACAATGAAGGAATTTATAAAGACACTGATCTGCAATTCAAAACAATTTCTCTGGCTGCATTGAGGAGACTTCTGTGGAAAGGGCAAGAGTGGAAGTAGGCAGATTGATCAAGAAGCCACTGTAAATGGATAGCAAAACTAGGCTCAGACTAGGGAGATGGTGGCAGAGATGGACAGTGTCATCACTTTGCTCAAACTGACTTGCTGTCCATTTTTGCATTTAAGGCATCAGCATTAAAGAAACAACAACTCAACATTTCATTAAATAGATGGTGGGAGAAGCAGCTAGGCAAGGAAATAAATCATAAAGGTGCATTTAGCCAATAAATTTCCAAGCCTCCTCATATTAGATGAACAAATACAGACTACATCTGAATGACAATTTGGAGACCATTAGAAGCTGTATCAGAAAGGACAACTAGCTTAGGAGATCTTATAGAAAACTCTCACATTTCCTAGAAGAAAATAAATAAAAGAAAATCACAACAAAATCACATCCAAACAATGTGCCCCACCCCTGGTAGTTTTTTCTCCTCACTTATATTGTACCTACCTCCTACCTTCACAGATGTACTTAAAAGTTCTCCAAAGTGCAAATACTGAAAACTGATTTCCCCACTGACATGTTTAGTTTGGCCATTTGTGAATGCAATTTGAGGCTCAAGGATCAAAGTTGAAATCCAGTGAAGGTAAGTCATGATTCTGATACCCATTCTCATAGAAATGCTTTGCATAATTAACACAGGGCTGCCATCTCATTAGGCAGCTGTTAGAACATCAGCAGGCAAAGGAGTTGAGGCCTTTTAGGTTTAGATTGCTCCATTTCTCCTGCATTCTTTACTATTAGCAATCTAGTGAGGGGACCCTTACTGGCTAAGGGGCCTGGGTGGGTACTGACTTATGAATTTGATTATACTGAAACCATGAAGACTGTAAGCATTGCTCACCCCTCCCTAAGAAGCCATATCAAAACACCACTACCTAATTTGGGTGTACCCTGTTCTCTACATCATTATCAAATAGTCCATAATAACTTCAACTTGTCAACCAACTGGCTTTATATTCTCTATAGACTTAAGACCCAGACAAAAGTAGAAGCCAGTGAAATCCATTCTTGGCGGTGACAAACTCCATTTTTGTACCCTAGTGCCTCCACCACTCATCTGCTGAGTTGAAGACGGCCTAATCCTCTTGGATACTGAATGACTTCTCTTTGTTTCCCTTCTGCTTGGTCTTTCATATATAATTAGTTGTTTATTATTATATTTGTAAGTCAACCAACTCCAGGAAAAAACAAAAGAAAGTTAATAAGTTAACCACCCTTTCTTCCACCACACTCCATCCCCTTACCCAGTATACCTACCCCCTTATACCCTGTCCTCCCCTTTCCCCAAGAAATAGCAAGGAAATTATATCAATAATAAAAACGGGTTTCACAGTGTCAAGCTTTCAAGGCTTCCAAGTGAGTTTTCTGACTCTGGGGGGAGATGTAAGATAAAGATCTGCCCCTCAAATAATATGAATCCTAATAACTGTAACCTCTTACAATTGTCAGAATGACAAAGGCTGCGAAGCCCTATAGGAGGACAGAGTTTCAATGCTGAGAAATCCTGGTGGGTGGTTATTCAGACAGCCTCACACATGCATGCTCTGGTGGTGCTGGGGTGGGGCCAGGGATATGACTCTCTCGCTTTAGAGCTTCCTGGGCACATATTTACATGCCTGGTGGAAATGGGAATTATGCACTCTGGAACCCTGACATTAAGGTTAACTCATTTACCTTGAAAGTTGAAGAGACTAGCTTCGAGCAACAGATAAGCACATTGACATGGATTGTAAATTGCAGCGGTGCACAGCTGGGAAGGGTCTAGAGATCATCTAACCAAACTTGCTCATGTTACAGCAAATAAAACAGGCCCAGAAATCCCAAGTGACTGGCCCACTGAAACCAGCAGCAGAGCCAGGGCTTAGATATACTGCCCCTCCTGGCTCCCAGTCTAGCCCACTTTCTTCACAAGATCCCATTTGCCCCTGAACTTGAGTGAAATGATTCTGTTATCTTGCAACAGACAGAAAAGCAATGAGAGAAACAGATGAAAAAAAAAAAAAAAAAAAAAAGGAAATTGAAACAGAGAGGAAAGGATGGAAGAGATAGAGAGTGACAGGAATTACAGGAGGGACTCTCTGTCTGCCCCATCTGTCTTTATCTTCCTCTGTATCTGGCTGATCCCATTCTCTTCTGCAACCTGTATCTTGTCTCCCACACTGCTGGCTCCTGCCATAGTACAGCACCATTTAATTTTTCTAAATAGTTTTGAAGAGGGCCTGCAAATGAGTAAAATGCTGGTGGGGGTGGGAACAGTCAGAACAAATCTTTCAGAAAGTTTGTATCATGCTCATTCCATGCTCAAGTCCCCTCCACTGCCAATGAGGAGGTGAGCGCCAACCATGGAGGCCTCCAACTGCAGCTCATGACCATCACCTGAAACTGTTAAAAATGCAGAATCTTGGGCTCTGTCCCAAACCTAAGGGATCAGAATCAGTATGTTAACAAGATGCCCAAAGGATCCATATGCACAGTCAAGTTTGAGAAGCAACTGGATGTGGGAAACAGCCAAAATGTTTCTTCTTAACTATGCCTCCTTCAGCCATATACTCCTTTCCAGGCCCAGGTTGGATGACAGGACAGGAGAATTGACGGGGATCAAATTTTTTGCCACACTAAAGCTGCCTTTTGGGATATTGATATTAAGCTAGTTATTGAGAAAAATAAATAAATGATTCTGTAAGAACCTTTGACCCTCGTCCTTTCCTGCCTAAGAGATAGAGGGAAAGACCTACTCCAGGAAGGAAACCTTAGGATGTTAGCCTTAGCAGCCTAATTAGTGCTGATTATGGGGAATGGGAGAGCTACAAACAAAAATGTACCTGCCATGTATGTTTAGCTCTTCCTCAACCACCTGTAAATTGCCTAATGCCTTGAAATCTTAGATCCCTACCCCTGCTTTCTCCTTTGCCCAAAATGACATATATGTTACCAATTTTACCTCAGCATCTTTGGAATTTTTATGCTTATGTGAATTCCCCATGTGCATGTATTAAAGTTTAATTTTCTCCCATTTGTCTCCATTGATTTGATTATTTGCCCACTAGAAGAACTTAGAAAATAAGAAACTTGTTTTTTTTCCTTTTAGTCCCCACAAAATTTAAAGATTCAGCAAGACTTGCAAAGTTTTTAAAAATACTAGAAATCCATCCTGGATATGCCTCTGAAATACATCCATTTTAAATAGTTCATTTTATAGCAGTTGTGGGTTTTGGTCTATACTTTGCAGGCTAATTGTCATCTGTGACAAATTCACCAGAATTTCTATAACAAGTTAGCTTTTGCAAAATCCGAAGGGATGCATATTCTCAATATTTCCAGCTTCTCCTGAATCAGAAAAATATAAACAGCAGGAAGAATTTAAATATTTTGAACTTGCCAAATTTTATAGCCAAGCAAATCTCCCTCTATGCCTTGGTGGAAAGGGGGGTCTCAAATGGTACAGAATTAGAAGATAGGAATGGTTCCAGGGTTCAAGGAAAAGCAACCTTGCAGCCAAGGTTTTCTATGAGCAGCCTCGTGCAAAATCACAATACAAAGTTAGCAGGAGATTTTCAGGTATCAGTCTGATTTCTGTGCCTCAGTTGGTTGAAGTGTCAGCCCATAACTGAAAGGTTGCAGGTTCAATTCCCAGTCAGTACATATACATATACCTAGGTAGTGGGTTCAGGTGCAACAATCCCCAGTCAGAGCAAGTACGGGTGGAAACCAATCAACGTTTCTCTCTCACATCGGTGTTTCTCTCTCTTCTTTCCTCTCTTCCTTCCTCTTTCTCTAAAAGGAATAAAAAAAAAAAGTCATCAGTGAGGATTAAAAAAAATAATTCAGTTGTCATTTCCAATCATGAAGTAACAAACAAGGAATAAGAAGTGTTTTGCCTTGGCTGGTGTGGTACAGTGGATTGAGCACTGGCCTGTGAACCAAAAGGTCACTGGTTTGATTCCCATTCAGGGCACCTGCCCAGGTTGCAGGCCAGATCCCCAGCTGGGGTATGTAAGAGGCAACCAAATGTTTCTCTCCTTCTCTTTTTCCCTCCCTTCTCTGCTCTCTAAAAAATAAATAAATAAATAAATAAATAAATTTTTAAATATTTTAAAAGTATTTTACATAAAAGTATTTCTAGCTTTGAAGCTAGTAAGGAACTCTTGACTTATATCCTTATTTTTCACAAGTGTGACATCATCCCATGTCTCATGTTAACACACGGACAAAGATTTCTTGTTAAATAATCCTATTGCCAACCCTGGGGAATAGCCATGCCTTTTGATTTAAACCAATGATTTTCAACCAGTGTGCCACAAGAATTTTTAGAACATACAATAACTATTTAGTTACGAGCACTGACCTCTTTTCCCTTAGATTCTCAAATTAAAAAAATGTCAATAGCCAACACAGCAAGAGCTGTTCAGCATGAATGAATGAAAATTGTACGTAGGTTTTTTGTCAGATCGGCAAAAAAATATATATTTTTTTGTGTACTGCAGAATTTTAGTTTAGTTTATGTGTGCCATGAGATGTAAACGGTTGAAAACTGCTGATCTAAACAGATATGATCTTGAGAGTTATCCTGCTTACACATCTCCAGCATGATGCCCCACGTAAGATTTCTGAAAGGAGAGAAGAGTAGAAAAGTACACATAAAAGTAGAATGAGCCCTGGCTGGTGTGGCTCAGTGGATTGGTGCCAGCCTTGAACCCAACTTGATTCCCCAGCCAGGGCACAAAACCAGGTTGCAAGCCAGGTATCCAGCCAGGTCCTTAGCTGGAGGCAGGTGAAAGGCAACCATACATTGATGCTTCTCTCCCTTTCTTCCTCCCTCCCTGCCCTTCTCTCTGAAAATAGTAAACAAAATCTTAAAAAAAAAAAAAAAAAAAAAATGTAGAATCAGTAATTGTGAAAGAACATATTCTTGAATGTGCAGCCTATGAATAAACATTGCCAACATGCAATGTGTATAAAGCATTCTACACCCCTCACAGATTTTACTTAATCTGTAGTTTTGCCAATCACTCATCTTTCTAGTTGTATACAACTCTTTATAATGCAAAAGCTAAAACAAAGGCCAAACTTCTATTCTGGAGAATCTGAAGTCTGTCTCTTATCCTTTCTACACACACACACACACCACACAGATACACACACACAAACCACTGCCATAATAAAACTCTTCTGTGCTTATACAACATTAGCATCATGTCATATCTCTACCTCACACTGATCTCAGTCACTAAGACTGAAAGCAAGTCCCACTGCCCCACCAAATTCTCCCTTGTCACATAGAGAGGAGATATTAATGTCACATGGAATAGAAACACTTGAGGGTGGAGGGTAGGCTTCAGGATTGGAGTGCAGAAAAGGAACACATTTTTTTCTACCCTCAAGGTTCTTCTAGCTGGTCTGATAATCCAAGAGACGTGAGATTCTCAAAAGAAAATAACCAAATTTAATATATACATGTGTATGGGAACCCCGAATACATGACAGTTTGAGACCCTACATGCACAAGAGGTTCGGAGACAGAAAGGGGGATTGAGATATAAGACATCCTGAGCTAGGGATGAGGTGATGCACTTTGGGGCTACAAAGGGTGATTGTAGGATTAAAAAAAAAAAAAAAAAAAAAAACAGGCAGAGATTAGTAGATTGAAGTTTGTCAGGCCCTATGTATATAGGTAATAAAGCGTTTC
>PVIW01015795.1:0-17500 GCA_004026585.1 Noctilio leporinus | reverse complement strand
TCTATTAAGATATCTGTGTAATTTATTCCAAGGACTAAATGAGGTACCACTGCACCTTTCTGACTCACTGTGCAAAGGAATTATTTTGCACATATACATTTTGACAGGGACGCATTGTATGCTTTAGGAGAAGTTGGGTAATGTCAAGGTCATGACAAGGTTTCAAAAAAAGATTGCCATTTGTAGCAAATATTTCTAAGAAAGATTCCATTTTTGAGATGGTGCTGCCCATTCCATAGACTAGACTTTTTTTTTTTTTTTTAAGATTTTATTTCACCATTTTCAGAAAGAGGGGAAGGGAGAGAGGCAGAGAGGAAGAGAGACATCAATGTATGGTTGTTTTTCACCTGCCTCCAGCCACAGACCTGACTGGAGACCTGGCTTGCAACCCGGTTATGTGCCCTGGCTGGGGAATCGAACCTGCGACCTTTGGGTTCGCAGGCCGGCGCCTTAACCACTGTGCTACCAGCCAGGGCTTAGACTAGACTTTTTAAACAAATAAAATGATCAGGTGTGGAAAGATATAGCATTTTGGATAGCGTTGCCAGATAAAATTCAGCATCCCCAGTGAAATTGGAATTTCAGATGAACAACACATCATATTTTAGACTAAGTATAGCCTAAATATCATATCAACATACTTAGACTAAAATGTGATTTACTGTTTATCGAAATACAAATTTCACTGGATGGTCTGTGTGGGTTTGTTTTTTTTTTAAATTTTATTGTTGTTGTATTGGTCTGTGGTTTTATTTGCCTATTCTGGCAACTTCAAATCTGGAGAAGCTGCTACCAGTGAATTTTGGGGCTGATGGATGGTGTAGGTGGAAATGGTTTGTGAATAGGGGACCTCGTATGTCGGGTGGCACATCATATCATGAAAGTATTCTGCTTGAAGTTGGGATTAGTACACTATGAGAATCCAGAGTTGAGAATAAATAAATATTTTACGAAGATATTTGACTTGAGTCATGAAGGATGGTGGATTTCCCAGGAATATTATGCAAAAATATAGCATAATACCTTGAATGTAATGACTGCTTACCCCACCTTCTATCCCCATAATTCTAATTTTATGATTTGCATTTCCTGAGTCACTCATTACACTAACTCACTGATGTTTCAGGGCCTCTCTCCATCCCACTGGCCTCTGATGAAGCCAGGGGGAGCTGAGTCCACAGGCCAACAGCACTCTCGGTGTCTTTGGCCTGAAGGGGAAGGAGCTGTGTCAGGAGGAGCCAGGCTGAGTCAGTGTTTTTCTGGAGTTAAAGTCTCCCCTTAAGAAGGTGAATGAACTCTGTTCGCACCCTCCTTCACAAGCCACATTGTCTGGGGTTCTGGATGGGGTGTGCATCCACCTTCAACGGCTTGTCCCAGAATGATTTGTTTCTGGTTGTTGCATAGTGATGCCCAAGAGTCACCACTCCACCCGCTTTTCAATGGGGGAAAAAAGCATAGATACAAATATTTAGATTTAGGTTTATGCCTAAGAATGGTCTGGAAAGACACTGGAGACTTGAAGTAAATTAGCCTGAAAGAACGCAAGTAGGAGATTGGGGAGTGAGAGTGGAGTAGGCACTTATACTTTATATACCTTATATGAAGAGTTGATTCATTATTTTTAGAGACAGGGGAAGGGAGGAAGACAGAGAGAGAGAAACATCAATGTACGGTTGCCTTTCACTTGCCTCCAGCTGAGGACCTGGCAGGAGACCTGGCTTGCAACCTGGGTATGCCCTGACTGGGAATTGAACCAGCAACACTTGGGTTCACAGGTGTAATAATTTTTTATTAGGCCAGTAACAAAGCAGTACATTGGAGACCAACTTTTAACCTAAAACCCACACCCAAATGCAACTGTATTTATTCATTGAGATATTGCTTTTCCCATGCACACAAATGGCATTAGTTGCAGTCATAAGATGTGTACTGTTTTGTAGTTTGCTAACTTTATTTTTGTTTTGTGAAGTTAAAATAACTTACTGATTTTAAAATTTAATTTTTATCTTTAATTACAGTTTGCTTTTAATATTATTTGTTTAATATTATTGGTTTCAGGCATGTAGTCAAGTGATTACACAATCATATACAAGTGTTGCCTTTGGTATTTCCAGTACTGCTATGTCTTTAACATTTTATCAGGCCTATTTCTCTGCATTGCTAAAAATTCTAAGTATCTTTTCTTTCAGGGCTAGAAGGGTGGGCTTTGAGTACCAGTGACTTGCAGCATGAGCCTGTCTCCCTGGGCACTGAGTTGACAGTTAAGTTGGGGGTGGAGGTTTCTTTCTTTTACTCCCCACCCCTTTTTTTTTTTTGTGGTAAATCTGGAATATGAAGCAGTGAAAGTGGCTCTCTCTGGCGTCCCTCTCATGTGTCATCTATTAGCTTCATGAAGCACATCATAAATAACAATCATTTGGACACAATTTTTTGTAAATCTTTATTTAATCCACCAGCCTTCCTGTTTTAAGATCACTTGGCGTAGTGCAGCCCATTTATCCTCATGATAGATACATGGTGGTGAATACAATTTTCCCTTTCGTAGGTGGAGAAACTGAGTCTAGAGGTGCAGGATGATTTATTGCAGTGTTGGCCTCTTATCAGGGCAGCCCTGGGCTTCGGCTGTCCCGTGTTCTGGCTGATGGATAGCAGACCAGATCTCCCAAACGCAGACAATATGAGGTGGCTTTGGTATGATTATTAAATAGATTCATAATTTTCCTGCCACCTCCCCTTTTTACTCTTTGGATTCCAAGTCACTACTTCTCGGAAGGCACTTGGGACATGTTCATGAATGGACCCTTGAAACCAACCAACATTTGCATGCATGTGCGCACACACACACACACACACACACACACGACAATTTGGTCACACCTACAAGGCAGATAAACTGGAGGGAGCCTGCAAAAGGATCTGTAGATAAAAAGTGCAGTATCTGGGCAGGTAACACCTAATTACAACAGAGCAGTGTTGACTTACACTTTTCCTTATCGGGGGATCAGGTATTCGTGTAAATCAGAAAAGGGTTTGATGGATGCTACTTCACTGGAGTTTCTAGACAAGTTTGGTTAAACAAAATATATATTCTCCTTATCTACAGTGGCAACTCTCATGCAACTCCCAGTCTTCCCTTCCTCTCCCCAAGCCCTATAAAAACGAGGGCCTTATCTGGAGTTTGTAAGAGCCTAAAGTCTAGCAGGGTCTGTGCTAAAATCACTCTGACAACACCACAACCAGGCCCAGCCCAAGCCATTTGGGCAGACAGATGATCTTTCCTTATCTCTAATTTTCTTGGCAATAAATGTCTCTTTCTTAAGATGCATTTTTAGACTACCCCAGGGGAGAAGAACAGGTACCATCTCTCTTGATGGGAGACATCTTTAGGACTTAGAGACTTAAAAACTGGTCCACTTGCCTTGCGAGCTTCAAGGGCTGAGTGCGGTTAGGAAAGAATGCAGACTGGAAGGGGGAGGCTGTTGGGTCACATGGGCGGTGAACTTGTCCAGAGAAAAGAAAACCTGTAACAATCCTGAGACTTGGGGAGCCTGGGGCAGAGGCAAGTTTGAGTTTTGGAAAAAAAGAAATTAGGATAGGAACTGACACGGAGAGGTGAAGGGAGTGGCATAGGTTAGACCTGAAGAAGTTTCTGAGATGTTGGTGCCATTTCTAGAGAAAGATGGTGGCCTCTCAGGATTGGTGGTGTGGGGCAGAGGACAGCGGAGGCTGGTGAGAGGCCATGCAGTAGAGTCAGAGACCTGGATGAGGCTCTGACTCTAACCTGCTGGGAGGCATTGAACCAGCCCTTCTCAGTGTTGGGACTGAGGAGCTGGTCTTTAGAGAGTGTGTTCATGGTGCCTGGAGCCCATGGTGGGCAGGTGTGTTCACACTCAAGGCGCATGGCCTCGCAACTCCCATGGGGTGAGCAGGGAACTGCATGAGCACTAATCTGCCTTGAGCCTTTTCCATGCACCTAACACGCATTTGTCTTTCCTCTTACTCCTAGTACATGTGATTTTTAAGCACAAGTAAGAAGCTGGTCAGAGTGACCTCTAGGTCACCCAGTTCAGCATCCTATGAGAACTTGCATTACATCTCTAATTTCCCCGTTGAAAAGAGTGTCTAATTTCAGACACCCCAATGAAGCAGAAGCCTTGCTCTTCCTGGGTACCCTGCTTCAGAACTGCCATGTAGCTTAAATTTATTTCCATTCCTTAGTTTTTTCAGATTTATTTTTATTTAAATGTAGTTGATGTACAATCTTATATTGGTTATATTAATCCCTTTCCTAAGTTTTGTTTAGCGTTTTTTAAATAATTTTTATAAAAAGAGTTTATTCATTATTTTCAGAGAGAAAGGGAAAAAGAAAAGGAGAGAAGCATCAATGTATGATTGTCTTTCACCTGCCTCCAGCTAAGGACCTGGCTGGAGACCTGGCTTGCAACCTGGTCATGTGCCCTGGCTGGGGAATCGAACCAGGGACCTTTGGGTTCACAGGCTGGCGCCAATCCACTGAGCCACAGCAGCCAGGGTTCTTTAGCATTTTTTAAAATGATTAGTGATGTTGAACATCTTTTCATGAACTTATTGGCCCTTTGCATATCTTCTTTGGGAACTCTCAACTCCTTTGCCCACCTTTAATGGAGTTACTTGTTTTTGATTTATTTTTGTTGTTTTTCAGTTGTAGGAATTCTTGATCTATTCTGGATATTAACCCTTTATCAGATATTGGATTTGCAAATATTTGAGGATATCTTTTCACTCTGCTGATTGTGTCTTGGATTATGCAGATGTTTTTAAGTTTGATGTGGTCCAATTTACCTAGTTTTTGTTTTGTTGCCTGTGCTTTTTTTTTTTTTTTAAAGATTTTATTTCATTATTTTTAGAAAGAGGGGAAGGGAGAGAGGCAGAGAGGGAGAGAGACATCAATGTATGGTTGCTTTTCACCTGCCTCCAGCCACAGACCTGGCTGGAGACCTGGCTTACAACCTGGTTATGTGCCCTGGCTGGATAATCGAACCTGCAACCTTTGGGTTCGCAGGCCGGCACCTTACCCACTGTGCTACCAGCCAGGGCCCGCCTGTGCTTTTAGTGTCAGCCTTTCTTAGTTTTATCCTATTCTTTTGGTTTGTAAGGCAACTGGGCCTCAGACCCTTAGCCCAGCTTAGAAAGAGAGGTATTTTGCCATGTCGCTTTGTGATACTTACTGTCCTGATGTGTACATGGAAGGGCCAGATGGCAGCAACCTCCAAGTCCCAGGACCGCTCTCCTTCAATAACCATGGGCTAAAGTTGAGATTCAGTCTTGATACGCTGTCATCTTTCTTCCCAGGGCCACAATGTCCTAGATTGTGTGACCTCTTGCTTTTCTGAGAGGCAGACATGCAGAGACCACACTTGTGAACAACTTCAGGGTCTTGATGGTGTCTGCTGGACAGACTGGGAGAAGTGGGCTGGTCTTGGGGAGCCAGGGACACTGGGGAACATAAGACACTCCCATGAACATGGCCATGAGACCTAGACAGTATGAAGAGCAGAGTATTATAGCCTTGTCCTCTCCGTGTGTGTGTGTGTGTGTGTGTGTGTGTGTGTATGTGTGTGACAGAGAGAGAGAGAGAGAGAGAGAACAGGAGGGAGGGAGGGAGGGAGATATTGAACTTCTTCATTCATGGAGGAGGTGGCAAACTCTTCTGTTCAAATTTGGGTCAGAATCTATTTACCTACTTTTGTCCCTTCAAGGGTGACTCTGGTTTGTCTTCAGAGTCTTCAAACCCCTTCTTTAAAATGACCACCTTGTTCTGCTCCAGAGATCAATCTGTTATTCATTTTTTATTATAAAAATTCTATTTTAGCTTTGAAATGAATTCACACTCATTAAACAAGTTTTGAAAAAAATAGAAAGAAAATATAAAAATATATATACACACACACACACCCAACCAGCCATCCATGAAACCTTTGTTAAGACATAGCCTCACATTCATTCTGATGCATTTCTTCCAGGCTTGGTAGAGGGAGAGGTGAGTGGGTATACAGGCAGAGGCAGATATGCAAACAATGTAGATACATATTTTTGTAGTTGATATCTTCCTATCAACTTCTTTTCTCTCCCAAAGTCTCCAACACCTCCTCTTTTTTCTTTTAGCTTCTTCTTGCACTGAGAAAACAGAAGACATCCATGTGCTCCCAACCTTGCATTTACCTACCTGTCTCTCTCTGGGCCTGTCTATCCTCCTCCCCACCAGGCACAGCTGCTTGATCTTATATAGGATCCCCCCTCCTCTGCATGTGGACTGGACCTGTTCCTCCCAGGGCTTAGGGTATGGCTCTGGCAATCCTCCCCTTTCTCCTTTCACTCATCTGTTCATTTCCTCCTGGATCATTCCCACCACCATTAGATACAGCATCATGGCTTACTTCTTGAAAAAGTAAATTCTCCCTTATCCAACCCCACCTTCCCCTGAGAGAAGGAGAAGGTGCTCAGGCTGTGGATGCAACTCTGAAAGGGGTGGCTGGGGTCAGAGTGTTCAGGGCCTCCAGAGCTTGGCTCTACAGCAAGAATGGGATCATGCAGGCCTTCTGAGGAAGGAGGTCATGAGACTTCAAGTGCCGTCTTGCTGAGCTTTTCCTGGCAGCAGTGAGCAGGGGTGGGAAAAGACGTTGGACTGTCAGTGTCCCAACACAGGTATGAGTGGATCATGTCCCCAGGTAGGAGGCATCCATGGGATGGAGAGGAGGTGCTCTGTAAGAGATATGGTCTAGCACAAATTTTTAAGTTATGAAAATCGTGATGAAGGAGGATGTTAAGGAAGGAGAAAGAAAAGATGCCTCTGGCAGTGGTGCTGAATATCTATGAAAATGGGGTTCTTTCTAGCTTTTAAAAACAAACAAACAAACAAACCAACTGAACCTGAGAGGAGGATCAAAAGGAAGGTGGTTTCTAAAATGTGCAGGTGGGGAGCTTGTTCTGGAAGTGGGGCTTCCTCCGCAGAGAGAACGGATGAGGGTTTTGTCACTGGGTCTTTGAGAGAGCAGATAAGCATATGTGATGGAGGGTGAGAAGGGCTGGTAAGGACCCCTGGGAACCAAAGGGCAGGCTGGCCCCACCTCTTCCCGAGTTGGGCCCCTCTGGGCAGCCACCAGCATGCCTGGGGGGAGGTAAGGCCAGGGCTTATGGAGAAGTCTTTAGTTTTGTTCTCCTTCACTTACAGGTAAGATGACAGAGATTTCTTGGGGAAGCAAGGATAAGGTTTTGGTGAAGGGAGGACTTCACCAGTTTGAGATTCCAGGAAGGAAAACGGGGATGGTGGTGGAGTTATGGTGGGGGCCAGGGACAGCTCTGGACAGTTGTAAGTGGCAAGGCAGCCCGAAGTTAGAAGGTAGGGGATGGGATGGGGTGGGAGCTGGAAAGGAGTCCGGACATTGACTATGCCTGGAAGTCCGTTAGGAATCAGACCAGGTAGGGCTTGGAGGAGCGCCTATTGAGCTCAACAAGGCCTCTTGGGTTCTTTTCCTTATTCAGGTGAAAGGTGACATTTTCACTTCTGAACTTGGAAAGTAGGACCCCTCCCAACCTCTCCCCTGGAAAGGGAGCACCAACGGCCAATTGCTTATTTAATTCTTTCCAATCCTGCAGTTTTATGGGGCCGTAAACGAGGACAACAGGGAATTAATGAAAAAGGTGTAGCCAAGACAAATAGCAGAGTCCTTGCCCATGTGGCACTTGCAGTCTAAAGGTGTGCATGATGCAATCCCATGGCCCCGTGTTCCCAGGAGGGCAGGGTGGAGTTGGCCTGGGCAGTCTGGGGCAACCAGGAGGTGGTTGGCAGGGACAGGCGGCCTTGACCCCCAAGCAATGGCTGATGGAGGTCTTTTCCCACAGCAGAGAGTGAAGGGAGCAAGTGGCAGAAGATAAGATAAGGCCAGCCCCAGCCAGTGCCCAGCTTGATGGCTGAAGTTACCAAGAGTTCCCAGCCCTGGGAGGCAGTTGCTGAATCCTGAGGCCTTCCCTGAGACAGCTGCCCCAAGTGTGTGTGTGTGCAGATGTGTTTAATCCTGATAAGATCAAGGTGCCTCAACTCTCACCAGGCAACATTCCCCAAATATCGAGACACTTGGGACTTTAGCAAGGTCTGGAAATGTGTAGAAATGAAGAAGGGGACTGTGCCCTAACCTAGCTTTATAGGAGGTGTGTTCCATGGGGAGATAGGCCAGGGTGGCTTTGCTGGTGGGCATCAAGCTCAGGGAAGTTGGCATTTGGTCCATCAGCAGAGATGGCTAAGTCACCAGGACACAGCACTTCATGTAAGAGTCTTAGAATCCATAAATTCAACCTGGAAGATACTGTACTCAGTGAAAGAAGCCAGCCGTAGATGGACAACTATTGTGATTCCACTTATATGAGGTACTTAGAGTAGTCAGACTCAGAAACAGAAAGCGGAGGGGTGGTTGCCAGGTCTGAGGGGAAGAGGGAATAAGGAGTTAGTGTTTAATGAGTAGAAAGTTTAAGTTTGGAAAGATGAACAAGTTCTGGAGATGGACGGTGGTGAGGGTTGCACAGCAACGTGACTGTGCTTAATGTCATGGTTAATTTGAAAAAGAGCTGAGGACTTTATAGGCAGAATTTACCCAGGTGGTTGGAAGGGATAGGTGGCCACTACTCTTAAAAATGACCGACAAAGGGTCTTATTCAGAGCACCGAAGGGACAAATGATAGGTCGTTGCAGGTGGGTACAGGCAGAAAGCAGGTAGGGCGCTGTAGACCAAGAGAAGATTCTCACAGGAGAAATGGGTTTTGAAGGATGAATAGGAATTTGAAAATTGGATGATGGCAGAGGAAATTCTGGATGCAGGGACGGCCACCTGTTAATGTACTTGGTGATCTGTCCCACTTGTTCCTTTTACCAAACTCACTCTATGCAGCAGCCTGTATTCCTCTAGACTGGTGTAGTTTATTCCTGTCTACTGAGACCTGGTCTATTGCTCTAGGCAGGCTAATCAGGGTTGTTTTGATGCTGGTGCTCACTAGGAAAGAGTACACATTTTCCCCCCAAAGTCCACCAATTCTGATGCTGAAGGTCTTGGGCAGGAGTGGAGAGTGTAAGGACAGAAGGAAAGGTGGGACGGCATATAATACAAATACAGACCTTTCTGCATAGAGACACAAGGAGACTCTTTGTGGTGATGAGTATGCTCATCACTGTGACTGGTGACGGCTTCATGGATATGTGCCAGCTTGTCAAATTGTACACTTGAACAAGGGCAGTTTATTACATCATGGTTATATTTCCGTAAAGCTGTTAAAAAGGGTAAAGGTATCTCAAAATTCCTAGCCACTTTTAAAAATGTTTATTTTTCAGCACAAAATGAATACAGGATCCCCAGAGAAATTTAGAAATGTATGAAAGCAGGAAAAAGAAAGTATCTCATGCATTGTCCTTTTTTATTTTGCTGGGGGATTATTACTATCAAAGCAAAAAGATGTGTGACACCTGGGCTAGCCAGTGAGCCAGCTCCTGCCCCAGCACTGGTGGGCCACGATGCTTAGTCATACTGAGCAGAGAGTTGCTTGAGAACTTGTGTCCAGCCAATATGTAGCTTCTGCCCATCCCACGATTCTGGTCCAGTATGTCTAAGAGGCAGACCTGGAATCTAAATTTAAAACAAGCTTCCCAGGTTACTTTTATCCAGGTGGCCCACGTCTACTTTTTGAGAAATGCTAAAATAAGGAATAAATCGCAAAGCTCTTGTGGCCCTTGATCTTTTCTCTTTTGGCCACAACCATGCTAATGACATCCGGATACAGTGATGGAACCTTTGGGCACCACTGGTGGGAATGGCGTGGCCATTGTGGAAAACAGCATGAAGTTTCCTTCGAGTATTAAACATAAAATTACCTTGTGACCAGGCAGTTCCACTTCTAGGTTTCTTTCTTTCTTTCTTTTTTTAAAGATTTTATTTCATTATTTTCAGAAAGAGGGGAAGGGAGAGAGGCAGAGAGGGAGAGAGACATCAATACATGGTTGCTTTTCACCTGCCTCCAGCCACAGACTTGACTGGAGACCTGGTTTGCAACCTTGTTATGTGCCCTGGCTGGGAATCAAATGAGCGACATTTGGGTTCGCAATTCAGGGCCTTATCCACTGTGGCACCAGCCAGGGCCACACTTTTAGGTTTCTACCCAAAAGAACTGAAAGCAGAAACTCAAACAGATATTTGCATACCTATGTTTATAGCAGCATTGCTCACAATAGCTGAAAGGTGGAAATAACCTGTGTCCTTTGATGGATGGATGAATGGATAAACCACATGTGGGCTATACGTACAGTGTGATGTTACTCATCCTTAGAAAGGAAGGCTATTCGAGGGTGATGTGGGGTAGACCAGGGTTTGCCTCCCCACCTGGAGAAGCCTAAAGGTGGCATTTGATGGATCTTTTTTCTGCGGACTTACGACAAATGGTCCCAGTGTCGGTAGGAGTGTGCAGGTATGTGCCTGACTGTGTGTGCACACTCATGTGTGAACATGTTCTATCTGTATGGGGTGTGGCTGCAGGTAAGGGGAGGGAGTTCTGTGCTGAATTCACACTCCTCAGGGACAAGGAACAATAAAGTCTTCACCACATTTGCAGATAGCAGTGTTGCTTCACCCTCAGCTGCACACTTGGAGCCTTATAAGATGCTGGCATCTGAGTCCCATCCCTGAGACTCAGGTTACATGAGTCCTGGTGGCCTAGGTCTGGGGGTTTTCAAAGCTCCCTTGCAGCCAAGTTGGGAGCCACTGTGCCTGGGGCTAAGGGAAAGAGGTGCCAGCCCAGATTTGCTGGAGCTGGGCCCTGTCCAAGGGCTGAGGAAGCCTGTGTGGTGTGTGTGAGACGCTACCTGTAAGCTGTTTATTGCCTGCTTGAATTACTGGGTAAATATTGACCCAAGGCTCTGGTGACCCAGGAGCTACCTGTTGTTTCCACAGGCCCATCTCCGGCACAGTGGGGGCTCATTCATCTGGTCTGGGCTCTGTTAGACAAGAGATGGGCAATACCAAGGCCAAATGTCCCCTGAGAGACACTGTGCCAGGTCCTTCAGTGGAGACTAAGCTTTGCAGGCATGCACGTTGATGTACTGAAGAAGGCTGGGCAGTGGAGTCAGGCTACTTTTTGCCTATGTGGATTATGAGAACTTTGGCAAGTGTTTTAAGGACTTGGTATCCTAGGATAACAGTAGTTGCCTTCAGAGTTACTGTGAGGATGAAATTCAAAGTACCCTTCATGTAGTAGTTGCTCAATAAATAGCTTTTTTTGGGGGGGGTTGGAGAACCAGCCAGCTGCCTGGTCTATAGGGAATTGCTTTAGTCTTCCTGCCATGTCTGGGCATGTTAACCAGTGAGAATCTGCTGGCCCCTGGGTGATGGAAGAGATAGAACTGATTTGCTTCCTGTCATAGGATGACTTGTGGGGCCCTGTCCTCAATTTCCTGTCCTGAAGAGCTAAATACAGAATGTGACTGTCTTTCGAGACAAGGCAATTCAATTAAAATGAGGTAATTGTGGTGGGTCCTAATCCAATATGACCAGTGTCTTTAGAAGAAGAAGAGATTAGGACACAGACAGGCACAGAGGGAAGGCACACAGGGAGAAGATGGCCATCTACTAGCTGAGGAGAAAAGCCTCAGAGGAAACCAACCCTGCTGACATCTTGGTCTTGAACTTCCAGCCTCCAGAACTGTGAGAAAACAAATTTCTCTTTTCAAGCCTCCCAAAATCACTTTGGCCCCTAAACTGCCTTAACTTTCCCAGTAACAGTACTGAATACTCTCAGAGCACTTTGTATAGACCTCCAATCCTCTATATTGGATTTGTGCACCATGCATCTGCGTATCTCCCAGCATCCCTGCATCCATGACTATCTCTCCTGTGCCCATGTGGTGGCCTGAGGAAGAGCATGCCCCCTTGTCAGTTGATCCCAACATGGTCTGGTGGCCTCTTTCTTGGATGTTTTATGACAATGCAATCATAATATGTACCTTACTGAATGTAAAGTGGTCAACACTTAATGTCAGTTCTTAGTCATACTGGCCAAGGCACAGAGATTTCTTACTTAGCAATAAGGTAAAGGATAGATGGGTGGGGATCTTTCTGATACAAAGCAAGTTCTTGTAAAGAAAGGCTTCTTACCTGACACACTAGTACCAGCCCCCAGATCTCCCCTTCTATTCGTATCACCATCTACTCTTTTTCCTGAAAGAGGAGCATATTGGGTCTTGCCTGTAGAGTTGCAGTCTAAAATACGGGCTGGATGCCAGTGCAATGTGAATTTCAGATAAACAATCAATAACTTCCCACATGAGTGAGTATGTTTCAAATACTGCATGGGAAATACTTATGCTAAAAATTATTCATTGTTCACCTGAAATTCAAACTGAACTAGGCATTCTATATTTTTACATGCTAAATTTGACAATTCTGCTTACTTATTGTTGACATCTTGGGTAAATACATTAGATGCTTTTCAGAAGGATGGTTTGTGACTGTCATGGAATGACCCCTTGGTGATAACCAGCGGCATAAGAGTCTTGGCTTGACCAACCTTTAGGTGGCCTCTTCAACGTTCTCCTAGGCCCATCTGTGCATTCCTTTGTAAAATCCAATTTGGGCAAAACAAACAAACAAACAAACAAACCCTGCTAAGTCAGTTTAATTAGAACAGTCCCCTCTGCCCTCATATCTGATTACCCTTGATATTCCATCAGGTTCATTATCCTCCACTCTCCCCTAGGTGATGTTTCATCACTCTGGCTTTTCTTGAGCAAGCATCTTGGTAGGTCTGTTTAGCCACAACCCCTCTCACCGCTGATGTTTTCTCTGAGTGATTTCCATCCACTGACCCTCCCGCCCCTCAACCACTTCAATCTCCTTGCCTATAAATTTTCATTTGCCCCTGCTGTATTCAGAATTGAGCTCACCCTTTCTCCCCCACTGAAAGATCCCACTGTAGTGTCTCTGCACCCATCCTCATAGTCCTAAGGCCTGCTTTACCGTCTTAAACAAGTGCCATTGATTATTTTTCTTTAACACCAGTACAGTAGCCCTGCTGGGTCATTCTGTAGGGATTGGTTCACCAGCTGAGTTTTATCTGTCATGAAACAGCTTAGAAAAATAATAAGGAAGTCTAGTTTCTGCTCACCCTGTGGCTTTTACATGAAACATGCATGTAAGGCTTCTGTGCTGGCTGCCTTTCTAAAAAATTTTGGCAATGATGACCAAAAATTAGCTTCTGTGGAAATTATTTATTTAGTATTAATGGGGCATCGTTAGATCTTGGCCAGACGTTTCAAGTAAACAGGATCACTCCTCATAGAGTTGTTTGAAACCAGAGATTTCCTGTGACCCCCCACCCCCCAGATTTTTAACGAGAGCCAGAGAAGTTATATTTATAGAAACCCAGTTAATTTTACCCCCACGCCCATGTTTAATCCCAAATACAACAAATCCCGGAATGTCTTCAGACAGCGGCCTGTTTGATGGATGAGACCTGGACGCCATCCCTTGATGCAGTTGTGCTGATAAATGGAGGCTATTACAGTGGGACTGGGGGCAGATGCCAGTGGCCGTAGAATATTTTTAAGAGGCTGCAAACACAATCAATTAATAAAATCATTAATCCCCAGCACAGTATCTTTTGGTCAAGTTTCCTGGAGGACTTTGCAACTTGCTCCCGACCTCAGCAGTTCCCAGGCAGAGTTGGAAGCACTGCAGCTTTTTCATATTTTTTTCTTGAGCCATCCATCATCTCTGCCTAGATCTTCAACATCTGCTCACAAACGTTTCGAAGCCGCCTTGGGTGGAAGCATGTGTTAGAGGGGCTGGCAGTTGGACAGGCCGCTCGCTGCATGATAACTGTCATACTCAAGGAGCTTCCTAGTCCAGACAGAGTAAGTGAAGTGTGAATCAGTCATTGTAGTCGGAAGCTGTACAGGCATCTGAGCTGAAGCGGAATAAAATCTGCAGAATAAAATAATGAATAAAATCTTTTTAAAAAATCAGATGTACTCTTGGGCAGTTTTGATTATCAAAATCCAGCCAATGAGGTGAGTGCTGACAGAGTCCTGGAGGCAAGGAGCCCCTTTTTTAAAAGATTTTATTCATTATTTTTAGACAGAGGGGTAGGGAGAGGGGCAGAGAGGGAGAGAGACATCAATGTACGGTTGTCTTTCACCTGCCTCCAATTGGGAACATAGCTGCAGACTTGGCTTGCAACCTGGTTATGTGCCCTGACTAGGAATCGAACCAGTGACCCTTGGGTTCACAGGCAGGTGCCAACCCTCTGAGGCACAAGTCAGGGCTCAGAAATACCTTCTTGATTTGAGTCATAGGACCAGTGCCCGGACACCAACACTGTGCTATCTGCTGAGTTCTAATCCCAGCCCTTAACCGAGAAGCTCTCAGTCTCTGAGCCACTTCCTTGCCTTCAACCCAGCAGGCTGGTATCCATGGGCTCCAAGGCCTTTCCAGGGCTAACATCCCAGGGTTCATTACCTCTTCATTCTTAGGAAGCATTTGAGCTTTCTCAGTGTGAGAAGGAGCTGAACCCATATCTCCTCCCCTTTCAGGGCCACTGCTTTGGGGATGGCTGCCTCCCATATCACCACTTTCCACTCTCTCCTCTGGGGGCCCCCAAAGGGTGCCCTGATATCCTCACAGCATGTGCAGCCAGAGATGTTTTCCAGATATTTCTCTGCTTCTCAGAGAAGTAAGATTCTCCTTCTATGCTGTCTGTTTTCACCCCTTCAGATAACGTGGAGGACATTTTGGACAGTTTTCTCCAGTATTTTCATCATCAGCAAGATTGGCAAATCCCAGCATTTCCTGGCTTCGTCCTCCTTCCAAAGGGGCTCTCCAAGCCGCAATGCCAGTGGTCCTTCCGTCGCCCAGATGCAAGAGCTGAGCGGAGGCCTTGCACTTGTTCGCTCCTCTGTCTGCATCTCTCACTGCCCTTCCTACTCTTCCCTTTTTTTTCCATCTAAGTCATGCAGCTTGTGAAGCTGCTTCTTACTTCTTAAAGACTTAGCTGGTATGATTTTGGAGAAAACATTTGCAGCTATGTAAATAAATAAAATCTGTAAGATGGTATCACTATGATAGTTGCATTTTTTAAAAAAGATGTTATTTATTTTGAGAGAGAGGGGAAGGGAGAAAGAAAGAGAGGGAGAGGAACATTGATGTGTGAGAGAAACATTGATCAGTTGCCTCACAAGTTCTGCTTGGGCACAGAACTAGCTAGGTATGTACCCTGATTGGGAATCCAACCAGCGACCTTTCACTTTGTAGAATAATGCCCAACCAACTGAGCCACACCAGTCAGGGTGATAATTGCATATTATAAATATTATGTTACTGTTGAACATCAGTCTGATGTCCTTACATTGTGTTTTTTGACTCCTTATGATCAGATCCTTAAGTCTGAGGCTTATTCATCTGGATTAGTTTCTCCCTTCATTTGGGGTGGACTGATGATGATTTCTTTGTAAATTGTCTTCAGTAACTGTCTAGCAAAACATTTAAAACATAGCCACCAAATAGTACAAAAGTATAACCACCTCAACTGGTAGTAATCAGACATCTATGGCATGATGTGCTTTTTTTTCCCCTAGACTGAATTCTTTACCATCATTTCTTAGAAACCCAAGAAAAAGCGTATTTCTGAAATTTTTTACCTTTATTAAAATGGTATTAAAATATTTCCTTTGCCAAAGCTTTGTCTCACCCTGCCCCCTCCCCTTCTTCCTTCTGTATCAGCTGGGTGATGGCATCTTAGAGGCAGCAATGAAGGAAAGGTATTCCTAAGCCTGAGCAGGACATACCAAAGTCATCCACCTAGGTTAGACCTGATCTCTCCTGAGATTAAAAAAAATGGGATTAATGTTTATGGGAAAGAAAATGGAAGGGAGCTGGGAAAGCCGGGAAGGATGTCAGTCTGCACAGCAAGTCTAAATGGAGTGACGAAGAGAGGGAGAGAGGTGGCGGAGGAATTGAATATCTAGACTAACATGCAGTCAAAGGCAAGTTTGGGAAAGCTCAGGTTGGTCATCAGAAGAGTCCTGCGTGTCCCAGGGATGCTGCCTTGTGTTCTACTGCACTGGGGCATTAGCTGGGAACAGCCTCTGGGAGGGTCTTCCCTGAAACATTGCCATATATTCCAGGGTGCAGCTGGGGCGCCTGGGGGAGCCTGGTCAGTCGAGCCCTCTGAAGTGGAGCATCTGCAAGATGCATTCTCATGGCCACAGCTGCCTGATATGACTATTTAAAAAATCTTATTTATTTTCAGAGGGAGGGAAAGAGAGGGAGAAAGGGAAAGAAACAATGATGTGGGAGAGATCCATTGATGGGTTGCCTCTCACATGCCCCCAGTTAGAAACCTGGCCTGCAACCCAGGTATGTGCCCTGATGACTAGGAATCAAACCAGCTGCCTTTTGGTTCACAGACCGGCACTCACTCCACTGAGCCACATCAGCCAGTGCTGATCTGGCCATTTTTGTGCCTAGCTGGTAAGAATCTTCTGCCCTCTTCTCAGCCTCTCTTCTTAAAGATAGTTCTTCAGTGGGCAGAATCTTTTTATTAGTTACTAACTTCAGATAACCCACAGGTCAGTTGTGCTGCTTACCACACAGCAAATGGATCTCCTCCAGATTTTGGTCTTCGTGTTCTGATAGCTGGAGAAAGGAAATTGTTCACAGAGGGCTGTGTGTGACCAGGGCATTACTGAGTTTTGATGAGGGTGACTTTCCTGGTGCCCTGTTTATCGTTCTGATGTCAGCCTGGGGAGCATGTTCTCAAGGGAGCAGATGGGGGTCACCTCCCTTGCAGGGAGTTCATGCAGTCTGTGTTCCATAGTGCCTGGGAGGGTGACCCAGCACTTGGGACATCTCTGGCTCTTGGTGATTTAGGTGAAGTTTTCTCTGATCCTGTTCCCTGCCTGGGTCAGCCCATGGCCTCCTGTAAAACCTGTGACAGGCCAGCCTCATTTCCTATGGCCATCTCTGCCCCTGCACCCAGGGGTGCCATCTCCATTCGGCCTCCCACCAGCTGGCACTTCTTCACTTCTTAAATGAGAAATCTAGTCACACTTGTATTTCATAGATTAATACATTTACTAAAACTTTAGGTTTAATGGGGAGGGATCACCCCATAGTGATCCTTCTACCACCTTTCTTTTTCCTTCCTCCTCACTCCATGTCCTTTCCAAACATCAGTGGCTGTTACCAGAGAAACCCTGGTTCTTCTCACTAATGCAGTAAAGAAATACAGATCAGGGCCCTGGCTGGTAGCACAGTGGATAAGGTGCCGGCCTGTGAACCCAAATGTCGCAGGTTCGATTCCCAGCCAGGGCAACATAACTAGGTTGCAAGCCAGGTCTCCAGTCAGGTCTGTGGCTGGAGGCAGGTGAAAAGCAACCATACATTGATGTCTCTCTCCCTCTCTGCCTCTCTCCCTTCCCCTTTCTAAAAAT
>PVIW01015794.1:0-18618 GCA_004026585.1 Noctilio leporinus | reverse complement strand
TCTATTTCTGTGAAGTCTGTCATTGGTATTTTAATTGGGATTGCATTGAATATGTAGATTGCTTTGGATAGTATGGACATTTTAATGATGTTAATTCTTCCCATCCATGAACATGGTATATGCTTCCATTTATTTGTGTCTTCCTTGATTTCTTTCTTCATTGTTCTGTAGTTTTCTGAGTACAGGTCTTTTACCTCCTTAGTTAAGTTGATTCCTAGGTACTTTATTTTTCTTGTTGCTATGGTAAATGGGATTTGTTTTTTCCCTTTTATTCCTGTTGTTTCATTATTGGTATACAAAAATGCTTTTGATTTCTGGATATTAACTTTATACCCAGCTATTTTGCTAAATTTGCTTATTAGGTTGAGTAAGTTTTGGGTGGAGCCAATCAGGCTTTGTATGTACACTATCATATCATCTGCAAATAATGACAGTTTGACTTCCTCCTTTCCAATTTGGATACCTTTGATTCCTTTTTCTTCTCTGATGGCTATAGCTAGAAGTTCCAAGACAATATTGAATAGAAGCAGAGAGAGTGGACACCCTTGTTTAGTTCTTGATCTTAGGGGGAAAGCTTTCAGTTTTTGTCCATTAAGTATGATGTTGGCTTCAGGTTTCTCATAGATGGCCTTTATGATGTTGAGGTATGCTCCCTCTATTCCCATTTTGCTGAGGGTTTTATCATAAATGGCTGCTTTCCTTTTTCAAATGCTTTTTAGGCATCTAGTGATTTGATCATATGATTTTTGCCGTTCAGTTTATTTATGTGTTGTATTATATTTATTGATTTGAGAATGTTGAACCATCCTTGCATCCCTGGGATGAAACCCACTTGATCATGGTGTATGATCTTTGTAATATACTGCTGAATCTGACTGGCCAATAATTTCTTAAGAATTTTAGCATCTATGTTCATCAGAGATATTGGCCTGTAGCTTTCTTTTTTAGTTGTGTCTTGCCCTGGTTTTGGGATTAGAATAATATTGGCCTCATAGAAAGAGATTGGGAGTCTTCCCTCTTCCTGAATTTTTTGGTATAGTTTGAGGAGGATAGGAGTTAGTTCTTCTTTAAATGTTTGGTAATTCACTTGTGTAGCCATCTGGACCAGGGCTTTTGTGCTTTGGGAGATTTTGGATGACTTCTTTGATTTCACTAGTTGTTATTGGCCTATTGAGGCTTTCTGCTTCTTCTGGGTTCAGTTTTGGTAGATTATACCTTTCCAGAAATGTGTCCATTTCATCCAGGTTGTCATATTTTCTGTCATAGAGTTGTTTGTAGTAATTTCTTATGATCTTTTGTATTCCTGAGGTATCAGTTGTGATTTCCCCTCTTTCAGTTCTGATTCTGTTTATTTGGGTCCTCTCTCTCTTTTTCTTGATGAGTCTGGATAAGGGATTGTCAATTTTGTTTACTTTTTCAAAGAACCAGCTCCTGGACCTGTTGATTCTTCAAATTGTCATTTGAATTTCTGAGTGACTTAGTTCTGCTCTGATCTTGATGATTTCCTTCCTTCTATTTGCTCTGGGCTTTGTTTGTTGTTGCTCCTCTAGTTCTTGCAGCTTTGTGGTTAGGTCGTTTTTATAACCTTCTTGTAACCTTTTTTGGAAGGCCTGTATTGCTATAAATTTCCCCCTGAGAACTGCCTTTGTTGTATCCCATAGGTTTTGGGCTGTTGTGTGTTCATTGTCACTTGTTTCCAGGAACTTTTTGATTTCATCTTTGATCTCATTGTTCACCCCTTCATTGCTTAAAAGCATGTTATTCAGTCTCTGCAAGTTAGACAGTTTTTGAGATTTTCCCTTGAATTTGGTTTCTAGTTTCAAGCCATTGTGATCTGAGAAGATACTTTGTATGATTTCAACTTTCCTGTATTTGTGGAGGCTTGTCTTGTGACATACCAGGTGTTCTATCTTTTGAGAATGATCCATGTGCATTTGAAAAGAATGTGTATTTTGCTTCTTTGGGGTAAAAGACTCTGTATACATCCGTTAGGTCCATTTCCTCTAGAGTGTTGTTCAATGCCACAACATCTCTGGGGATTTTTTGTTTGGAAGATCTGTCCATGATTGATAGTGGGGTATTAAAATCCCCTACTATTAGTGTGTTGCTGTCTATGTCTTTCTTAAAGTCTTCCAAGATTTTCCTTATATATTTTGGAGCTCCTATGTTGGGTGCGTATATGTTTATCAGAGTTATTTCTTCTTGATGGATTGTTCCCTTAAGTATTATGAAATGTCCATCTTTGTCCTTTTTTATGTCCCTCATTGTAAAATCTATTTTATCTGAAATCAGTATTGCTACTCCAGCTTTTTTTTCATGTCCTTTTGCTTGATATATAGTTTTCCATCCCTTCACTCTCAATCTGTGTCAATCTTTTGTTCTGAGGTGGGTCTCCTGAAGACAGCATATATGTGAGTCATATTGTCTTATCCATTCACTTACCCTATGTCTTTTGATTGGTGCATTTCATCCATTTACATTTAAGGTTATTATTGATTGATACTTATTCATTGCCATTTTCTCCCTTTGTGCCTGTATTCCTCTTTGGCTTTCTCTGTTTCTTCATTTTGTTTCCTTATTTTTATAGCAGACCCATTAGCATTTTTTGCAATGCTGGTTTGGTAGAGATGTATTCTTTTAGTCTTTTTTTTTTTTGTCTGGGAAACTCCTTATTTCTCCTTCTATCTTGAATGAGAGCCTTGCTGGGTAGAGTATTCTTGGTTGCAGGCCTTTGTTTCCCATGACTTGAAATACTTTTTGCCATTCCCTTCTGGCTTGAATTGTTTCTGTTGAATAATCATCGGATAGCCTTATTGGAGCCCCTTTGTATGTTATTTGTCTTTTCTCTCTTGATGCTTTTAGGATTCTTTGTCTTTGAAATTCTCCATTTTAATAATAATGTGCCATGGTGTTGGGTTTTGGGTGTCTGTTTGGGTTGACCTTCATTGGGACCCTCTGTGCTTCCTGAACTGGATTAATGCTTTCACTCATCATGTTAGGGAAATTTTCTATCATGACTTTTTGAACAGGTTTTCCATTCCTGTTTCTCTTCTCCTTCTGGTATCCCTATGATAAGGATGTTGTTATGTTTCATGTTGTCCTGCAGCTCTCTTAACCCCTCTTCAGTCTTATTCAGCCTTTTTTTATTCTCTTGTACTGTCTTGGAGTATTTGTCAACATTATCCTCCAACTCGCTGATCCGGTCCTCTGCTTCTTCTAGCTTACTGTTGATTCCTTCTACTGTATTCTTCAATTCAGAAATTGTATTCTTCATTTCCTCCTGGCACTTATTGATAGTTTCCATGTCCTTTTTCATGCTGTTGTAGTTCTCAGTAAGTTCCTTGTAACTTCCCTGGAGTTCTTTGTAATTCCCCTGGAGTTGTTTACAGTTTTCCTTGATGTGGCTGAGCTCACTGAGCTTCTCTATCATCATTCTTTTGAATTCCTTATCTGATATTCCAGGTGCCTCTGTTTCATTTTGTGGTCTTTCTGGGGATTCTTCCTTTCCTTTTGGTGATGGACCGATTCTTTTTTTCCCCATTTTGGGTGTCTGTTCTTGCTTGCTTTTTTATTTAGTTACTTATTTTTGTTCTTTCCTTGGGTTAACCTGCTTTGCTTCCTTGCCTTAGTTGAACACACTTCTGTGATAGGAGATTTGTGGAGTTCAATGTTGCCATCTCCCCGATTTTCTCCACTTGTTGTTCTTGGTATGTTCTTTATTTGGGCTGTCTGTTTGTATTCTGGGCCTGTGGGCTTTTAGCAGAAAAAATAAAAACAAACAAACAAACAAAAAACAGAAAACAAAAAACAAAACAAAACAAAAAACATACAAAAGGAAAAAAAATAAAAACAATAATAATAATAAGAAGAAAGGGTTTAGATGGCTGTTCACCCTTAATAATCCCTGACTGGTCCAGATGGAGCCTGGACCTGAGGGCTTTTAGCAGAGAAAAGAAAGAAAGAAAGAAAGAAGGAGAGAAAGTCATAAAACAAAGATAAATCAATATTAATAAAGGGTTTAGGTGTCTATTCACCCTTTATGGTCTCTGTTTGGTCCAGGTGGAGCCAGACCTGTGAGCTTTGCCAGGAAGAAAAGGAAAAGAAAAAAGAAAAGAAAGAGGAAGAAAGCAAAGAATAAAGAAAGGGTTTAGGTGGCTGGGGAAGGAAGGAATACTTAGATTGAGAACTGGGAATACGTTGTAGGCACAGAGTGAATAGACTTTAATTCAAGAGTAGGGGGAGGGTCTTGGGTATTTAGGTGGATTGAGGTATGGAGGGGATTAAGAATATGTGAGAAGTAAATTTAGCAAAGGATATGTTGGGGATTAATAGTTCATATTGCTCTCAGTATAACTCAGGTGCTTGAGATTAGCAGCAATCCCTTTCCTGAGGCTGCCTCTTTTTCTTGGTCAAGATTTACAGTCTATAGTCTATATTCTAGCTGGTCTTGGCATGTGGCAGGGCCTCTGATTGTCACAGTCAGGGCTGATTCTGAGTGTCCGCCCCAGGTAGGCTGGGCCTTCCGCAGCCTAGCTGGGTTTTAGGGCTGCTGGTATTCTGGAGCCTGCAGGGAGCCCCCTCCCACTCCTGGTGGAGGTTCCTGCCCGTGATGAACACCCAGCACCCCTGCAGGGCAGCCCGCAACTTTGCAGGTCCCTGTGATGACTGACCCCGCCCCCACAGTTCTGGAAGGAGGCTGCCCCTGTCTGTCAACACTGCCCGGGGTCTGCCTACACTGCACTGCACCCCCCGACTGCCCCCCGGGGCGGGCACCAGTCCTCCAAGCCAACCAGCTCTCCAAGGAGTCCTGTACACGGCCTCCGTGATGAGCCCCTCCCAGCATGGGCAGTGCGACCTTTGTCTCTGGCAATGGTGGGTCAGTTACCCCCACTACCAGTTCCCAGCTCGCCATTTGGAGTTTCCACGGAGCCTGGGGACCTGTGTGGTTGCGCAGGACTGGGCCTCCCCTCTCGCAGGGGCTTCTAGCTGCTGTTTCCCTGGTGGCCCAGCAGAACCTTTTTCGGCCCTCTCACTGCCCTGGCCAGTGCACTTTGCTGCTCCCCCTCTCCGGCTTCCCGCAGGGCTCTTCTCTGCCTCTAGCCCTGAGAGAAGCCTCCTCTCCCTGTTGCCCGAGTGAGTCTGTCACACAGTCCCTCCCCTGCAAGAGTTCATTTCCGTGTCCCCTATGGCATTTGCCCTCACTGCCGCACTTCACTGTTGAGACTTCTAGTCACCAGGGAGCCCGGAGCTGGCCTCAGTCAAACGCACCCCTCTGGGCAGAGCCGCCACTGCCCAGAGCCAATCTCGGCCCGCTGGCCAGTCGGTCAGGAATGCCTCACCTACTGTCCTGCTGGCCTCCTCTGCCTCTGGGCTGTGCTCCCCTGTGTCCAGATGCTGACTGCTCCAATTCTTAGGGTCCTGAAGACGTCTCATGCTCCCCATCTTGTCCTCTAGCTGCTCTGGTACTCGAGAACACCATTAGCACTGCTTTCTACTCTGTCGCCAACTTTTTCTCCTCCTTTTATTTTATTTTAAACCTTGTAATATACTCTTTCTCTACTCCATTTTGCCATCACCTTTCCCTGTTTCAATTATGGCTTAAATTTTATTCTTCCCCTTTCTTTGCCTTGTTTCTAACCCTTACTCTTATTATTTCTCTTCTCTCTTCCCACTCAAAATTATTTTTCTCTCCTTTAGTCATCTCAAGTTCCCTGTTTTCTATTTTATTATATTCTTAATCTCTCTCTACTATTTTTAATCTTTGATCAATTGCCATTATACTGCTGATGTGGTGGGGCAGTATTTCTGCTGGTATGGATTGGGTTTTCTGATAATACAGCTTTGTTAACTAGCACCTGTTCAACAGCATATAAGACATGGCAAGAATTGTGATTCCCAGTCAACCAGCTAGAAGGGAGAACCTACCAATAATCAAAGCCCAAATGCAATAAGAGAGCCCACATAAACTGAACATAGGGCAACCCTAGAACATCCATATCAGGAAATTAAAGAGACTGAACCATTGAGTTCCACAGGTCTCCTAACACAGAAGATCAAACTATAAAAACAGGGAGGCAAAGCAGACCAATCTAAGAAGCAGGAACAAACAAAAAGTCATAAATATGGGGAGATAAAGAACAAATTGGGACAACACCCAATTTAAAGGAAAGTAGGAATCCCCAGAAAAACTGCTAAATGAAATTGAGGCAAGCAAACTATTAGACATCAAATTTAAAATAATGGTAATAAAGAGCCTCAAGGAGACAAGTGAGAACTACAGAGAACTCTAGGGAAGCTCCAAGAAACTTATTGCAAACTATGCTAGTATGAAAAAGGACATAAAAATATCAATGAGCCAGGAAAATGAAATAACGATATTTTAAATGAAGAACACAGTAAAAGAAATTAACAGCAGGCTAGATGAAACAGAGGATCAAATCAGTGAGCTGAAAGACAAAGTAAAAAACAAGTCCTAGACAGAGCAAAAAACAAACAAAAAAAACTCAAAAAGAATTAAGATGGGTTAAGGTGTGGCAGGACAACATGAAACATAATATATCCATAAATAGAAATACCAGAGGAGATTAAGAGAAATGAATAGAAACCATGTTTGAAAAAGTAATGACATAAAACTTCCCTAACTTGATAAAAGTCACACAAGTCTAGGAAGCACAGAGGGACCCAATCAAGATGAGCCAAAAGAGGCACACTCTAAGATGCATCATAATTAAAATGGCAAAAGTTAAAAGATATAGAGAGAATCTTAAAGGCAGCAAGGGAGAAATAGCTAATAACAAATAAGAGAATTCCAATAAGGATATCAGTGGCTTTCTCAACAGAAACACTATAAGACAGAAGGGAATAGCAAAAAATATATTCCAAGTAATGAAAAGCAAAGGCCTGAAATCAAGAATACTCTACCCAACAAATCTCATTCAAAATGTAAGACAGAAGCCCTGGCTGGTAGCACAGTGGATAAGGCACTGGCCTGCGAACCCAAAGGTCGCAGGTTCGATTCCCCAGCCAGGGCACATAACCAGGTTGCAAACCAGGTCTCCAGTCAGGTCTGTAGCTGGAGGCAGGTGAAACACAACCATACATTGATGTCTCTTTCCCTCTCTGCCTCTTTCCCTTCCCCTCTTTCTAAAAAATAATCAAATAAAATCTTAAAAAAAAAAATGTAAGACAGAATAAGAAGTTTCCTAGACAAAAGAAGGCCAAAACAAGATATCTCACCCAAACCAGCATCAAAAGAGATGCTAAAGGGACTGCCTTAAAAGATGAAGAAAAAGGGAGATAGAAGAACATGAATACAAAGGGAAAAAATGGTAATGAATAAGTACCTACCAATAATAACTGTAAATGTAAATAGATTAAATGCTCCAATCAAAAGACAAAGGGTAGCTGAATGAATAAGAAAACATGACCTGCTATCTACAAGAGACCCACCTCAGAACAAAAGATCTACACAGACTAAAGGTGAAGGGATGGGAAAAAATAGTACAAGAAAATGGATCTGAAAAATAAAGCTGAGGTAGCAATACTTATATCAGACAAAAAAGCCCTCAAAATGTAGGCTATAAAAAGAAGAGAAGGACACGTCATAATATTTAGGAGTAGACGCCATTAAAAAGAAATAACCATTGTAAACATATATGCACCCAACATAGGTCCACTCAAATATATAAGAAAAATCTTGGAAGACTTCAAAAAAAATATAGACAGTAACACACTAATAGTAAGGGACTTTAGTACCCCACTATCAGCAATGGACAGATCTTCCAAACAAAAAAACACCAAGGATATTGGGACATTGAACAACACTCTAGAGTTCAATATATACAGAACCTTTCACCCCAAAGAAGCAAAATACACATTCTTTTCAAATGCACATGGAACATTCTCTAAGATAGTCCACAAGGTAGGTCACAAGACAAGCCTCCACAAATACAGGAAAATTGAAATCATACCAAGCATCTTCTCAGATCACAATGGCTTGAAACTAGAAACCAATCTCAAGGGACAAAAGCAAAAACACACTAACTCATGGAGACTGAATAACATGCTTTTAAGTAAGGAATGGGTAAACAATGAAATCAATGATGAAATAAAAATTTTCTGGAAACAAATGACAATGAATACACAACAGTCCAAAACCTATGGGACACAGCAAAGGCAGTCCTCAGAGGGAAATTCATAGCAATACAGGCCTACCTAAAAAGATCAGAAGAAGCTTATACAAACACCTAACCATAAAGATGCAATATCTAGAGGAGCAACAACAAACAAAGCCCAGAGCAAGCAGAAGGAAGAAAATCATCAAGATCAGAGTAGAATTCAGTAACTTAGAGACTAAAACTACAATTTAAAGAATCAACAAGTCTAGGAGCTGGTTCTTTGAAAAAATAAACAAAATTGACAAAACTTTAACCAGACTCATCAAGAAAAAGAAAGACAGGACCCAAATAAACAGAATCAGAAATGACAGAGGAGAAATCACAACTGATGCTTCAGAAATACAAAGGATTATAAGAAATTACTGCAAACAACTATATGATGAGAAATATGACAACCTGGGTGAAATGGACACATTTCTGGAAATGTATAATCTACCAAAACTGAATTCAGAAGAAGCAGAAATCCTGAATAGACCAATAACAACTAGTGAAATTAAAGTAATCCAAAATCTCCCAAAGCATAAGAGCCCCAGACCAGATGGCTACACAGGTGAATTCTACCAAACATTTAGAGAAGAACTAACTCCTATGCTTCTCACCCTATTCCAAAAAATCCAAGAGGAAAGACTTCCAAACTCTTTCTATGAGGCCAATATTATTCTAATCCCAAAACCAAGGCAAGACACAACTAAGAAAGAAAACTAAGGCCAATATATCTGATGAACATAGATGCTAAGATTCTCAACAAAATATTGGCCAACTGGATCCAGCAATTCATTCAAAAGATCATACACCATGATCAAGTGGGTTTTATCCCAGGGATTCAAGGATGGTATAACATTCACAAGTCAAAAAATGTAATACACCACATCAACAAAATGAAAGACACAAAACCATATGATTATATCAATAGATGCTGAAAAAGCATTTGATAAGGTACAGCAACATTTATGATGAAAACACTCAGCAAAATGGGAATAGAGGAGGCATACCTCAAAATAATAAAGACCATTTATGGGAAATCTGAAGCCTACCTCATACTCAATGGGCAAAAACTAAAAGCTTTCCCCTTAAGATCAGGAACAAGACAAGGCTGTCCACTTTCTTGACTTCTGTTCAACATAGTTTGGGAAGTTCTAACCACAGTACTCAGACAAGAAAAAGGAATCAAAGATATCCAAAGTAAAAAGGAAGAAGTCAAACTGCCATTATTCACAGATGACATGATAGTGTACATACAAAACCCTATAGACTCCACCAAAAAAACCCTACTCGACCTAATAAGCAAATTTAACAAAATAGCTGACTATAAAGTCCATATTCAGAAATCAAAAGCATTTTTGTATACCAATAATGAAACATCAGAAATAAAAACTACAAAACCAATCCCATTTACCATAGCAAAAAGAAAAATAAAGTACTTAGGAATAAACTTAACCAAGGAGGTCAAAGACCTATAGTCAGAAAACTACAAAACACTGAAGAAAAAAATTAAGGAAGCTACAAATAAATGGAAGCATATACCATGTTCATGAGTGGGAAGAATTTACATCACTAAAATGTCCATACTACCCAAAGCAATCTATAGAATCAATGCAATCCCAATTAAAATACCAATGACATATTTCACAGATAGAGAAAAGACACTTCAAAATTTTATATGGAGCCAAAAACAACCACAAACAGCCACAGCAATCTTGAGAAAAAAGAACAAGGTAGGAGGAACCACAATACTGGACATCAAACTGTTACTACAAGGCTACTGTAATCAAAATAATCTGGTACTGGCATAAGAATAGACATATAGATCAATGGAACAGAATAGAGATCCCAGAAATAAACCCAGGACTCTCTGGTCACTTAATACTTGACAAAAAGGGAAGGAACATAAAATAGAATAAAAATAGCCTCTTCAGCAAGTGGTGTTGGGAGAACTGCACAGGGACATGCAAAAAAATAAAACTCAACCAACTTACACCAGACACCAGAATAAACCCAAAATGGATAAAGAAGTTAAACATAAATGGTAACACCATAAAAGTCCTCGAAAAAAACATAGGAAGTAAAATTTCAGATATCCTGTGCAGAGACATTTTCACTGATACTTCTCCAAGGGCAAAGGAAATAATAGAACAAGTAAACAAACAGGACTATATAAGACTGAAAAGTTTCTGTTCAGCTAAAGAAAACAACACCAAATTAAAAGGGAACCAACTGTATGGGAAAACATACTTGCCAATGATATCTCAGAAAAGTGTTTGATATCCAAGATATATAAAGAACTTATGAGACTAAACACCAGAGAGACAGCCCAATTAAAAAATGGGCAAAGACCCTGAACAGATACCTCTCTGAGGAGAACTTACAAAGGACCCAAAATATGAAAGAATTCTCAATATCACTAGCCATCAGAGATATGCTAGTTAAAACCACAATAAGATACCATCTCACACCTGTCAGACATCAACAAATCAACAAAGAAGTCCTGGCAAGGATGTGGAGAAAAAGGAACCCTGGTGCACTGTTGGTGGGAATGAAGACTGGGGCAGCCACTATGGAAGACAGTATGGAATTTCCTCAAAAAACTAAAAATGGAACTGCCTTTTGATGCAGCAATTCCACTACTAGGACAATACCCGAAGGATCCTGGAACATCGATTTAGAAGAACCTATGTACCCCTATGTTCATAGCAGCACGATTTATAATAGCTAAGCACTGGAAACAGCCTAAGTACCCATCAGTGGATGAATGGATTAAAAACCTTTGGTACATTTATACAATGGAATACTACCTAGCAGGAAGAAAGAAGTTCCTACCTTTTTCAACAACATGGGTGGAACTGGAGAGTATTACACTTAGTGAAATGAGCCAGTCAGTGAAAGACAAATAGGATATGATCTCCCCCATTATAGGAAACCAATGAATAAAACAAACAAACAAGCAAAACAGAACCAGAGACATAAACACAAAGAACACACCCTCAGTGTGCAGAGGGGAGGGAAAGCAGGGAGTGGGGAGAAAGAGGCAAAGAAGAGGAGCAGTTTATTTAAGGAACTAGAATGGACAGGGACAACACATGGGATTGACTATGGTAGGGGGGATGGCAAGGGTGGGGAAGGGAGAGCGGGGTGGGGGTGGGGGTGGGATGAATGTAAAACAACCATAACATTAAAATTTTTTTAAAAACCTGATAAACTTTACCAAAATTAAATTCTACTCATCAAAAAATACTACTACAAGGAAAGACCAGCCACAAATTGAAACATCATTGGGCTACATACATCAAACAAAAATTTTATCTTCAAATTATATTTAAATATTCTCAAAAATCAGTAAGACACAAATTATTTTATTTAGTTCATTAAATAAAATTTATGTATTATTTATTACACTGAAAAAAATGACAACTAATCATCATGAATTTGGCTTAATCCTACTGAGTTAAGAACATTAACAATAATTTGCATAAAACAAATATAATTTTCTGAACGCAATAGAATAATTTTAATATAAATATTTTATTCATTTATGAGAAGTAATCTTGAACATTTTTAAACAGAAAAAATAAAAACCAGTTATAAGTGAAAATAATATTGGCAAAGTGCCCTATGTTTTTATCCCAGAAACACGCCACAGAAAACTTTTCAAAAAAATGTTGTTTTGCATATTAAAATGTATTTTTGGCTTAAAGCAGTCAACAATTTAGTGTCATGAAACTCATAATTGGAAGGCAGCCGCCCCAAAGGGGTCAGAATTGTGAGGCAGGAAATGCAGCATAAGAGCCAGCTGTTGCGTTGTCACCCAAGCCTCGCACAAGGCTCAGCCCTGGCTTCCACTTTAAAAGAGCTGCTTAGGGCCATTTCTATTTCAGAAGGGTAATCATTTGATGGTATGAATGCCTTGTTCATTTTATTAACTGCTATGTATGATAATTTGTTAAGTGCGTTTTTCATTCTAAAACATGTCTCTTTATCCCAACAGATGAAGCAACGGGCGCTATTGGAAGTCTGGGAGTGACCCCTATTCCTCATCAGACTGTGAGGAGGAAGCATGGAAGATGTCAAGCAACCTGGAATTCAGCCTGTCAGTGGCACCACAAAGTTGGTTGTAGTCACCTTTTCACTACTAAGTATAATCACAACTGTACCTCTTTTCTTGGCATTGTAATCTCAGTGGAGGTTTTTCATGAATAACTTACTCCTATAAATACATGTGGGGCCCAACACAGCGTCCCACAAGAAAACTTTCATAAGAATGTTAATAGCAGCTTTACTGATGATACCTCAGAAATGAAAAGTGTCCCTCAATAGGAGAATGGATATAGTAGCTATTAGAGATATTTAAATTAAAAAATTCTCAGATAGACTAAAAGGATGAACCACTAATATGAGGATATATCATTTCAAAAAATCATTTAGACGAAAGAAACCAGAGACATTTATAAATAAGACTTTCAAGAGTAGGCAAATCTATAGTGATAGAACTCAAAACTGGTTAAAGGGAATTTTCAGAGATGATGGAAATACTTTACATCCTGACTTGGGTGGTTTTTAGCAGGAGTACACATTTGTCGAAATCACTGAACTGGACATTGAAGGTCTGCCTATTTCACTCTGTGTGAAATCTGCCTCAATTTAAAAGTAAATATCTAAATACATTTTAAAGAGAGAGACTAACAAGAGAAATATTTAAGATAGGGAATACAGAAGCCTTTTAGAGAATTTTGCTACAAGTGGGAACAAAGGAAAGGGACAGTAACTGGTATAACCAGTGCTAGGAAGATCATTTTGTTTGTTTTTTAAGATTAGTGACAGCATAGTCAAATGCTCGTAGGAATGATCCTGGCAAATTGCTGGAGTGACTTCCTTGAGCAGACAGGACAGGTGAAATTTAGACCACAGTGATAGGGTTGACTATAACAGCTCAGAGAGATCATCTATGGCAAGAAGGCAGAGAAGGAGGGGACTGATGATGGCAGGTGGAGGTCTGTGGATCTTCTCTTCTGGTTACCTTATGTTAGCAAAGCAGATAGTAAAGTACTTAGCTGAGAGTGAAGATAAGGGAGTCAATCCCTGGTGGACATTTGCAAGAAAAGGATGAAAAATACAGGATACAGCAGAGGGACCAGTCTGCATCAAGAATCAGGCCAAATCCTACCCACTGTCTGTGTTTATGTTAGTGTAGGTAGCCAGGTATTAATAAAGGAAGGAAGCAAAAGGAATCAGGCATTATTATGCAAAATTAAACTGGGGAGCCACAACTCCACACACTCCAGCATTGACCCACCAAGGATTAGCAGTCCTTCCTTCACCACTCCAGTACCAGATTGTTGGGGGAAGCAGGAAGAAGTACCAGCACAATAGAAATCAAATGGCACAGTGGGAGGTACTTGATCCTAGAGACCTGTCCGGTAACCTGGGAAAGTGATCAATTATTTAGGAGGTCGTGGAAGTTTGGAAAATAGATTGTTTTTCTTTAAAAAATCTCCTGGTCCTTCCCAAACCCAAGATAATATAATCCCAGGGAACAAGCCCTCTCTCTTCAGGAACACATGCAACCATGCAAGTCTAGCAGCTGTTTGGGCTCACAGCAGACCACACAGGTTCCAAAGGACTCAGCTTTAATATGAAACAGAGAAACTCTGGACACTGACTTTAGTTCCGGCTCTGATTTTCCATGGTGGGAAGAATGAAGATGGGGCACTAAAAACCAGGGGCAAGCCTTCTACTTTCATCCAAATAATCTTACCAAATCTCATCCTCCCTTATAGGTAGGTCCCTGAAAATGCTTTTTCTTATGATACCACAAGAATCTCACTTCCACTGGCAACATTTATATGGCCCTGGGGCTAAGAATGATTTTTATATTTATAAATGGTTAGGGAGAATTTAAAAGAAAAATAACATTTTGTTGCATGTGAAAATTAAATTAACTTAAATTTTAGTTTTCACATATAAAGTTTCACTGATCCACAGCCACCCACACCTATGCATTCAGGTATTATCTAAGGCTGCTGTCTCAGGGCAATGCAAAGTTGACTAATTGCCACAAAGACCACCAGGCTCACAAAGCCTAAATTATTTACCAAGGGGCTCTTCTTCACAAATAAAATTTGTCTACTAACATGATTGCTGGGCAGAATTAAGCATTCACTTGAGGACTGTGATCCTGAATTTAAAATGAAATACAACATAGTTGTATATTTTTATTTGTAATGTGGTAGTAATCAAGCTCTAATTAGAATACATTTTAGTTGTTAACTGAGAAAGTGTCTAGCACAAAGTGAGTTTTATTTTGTTTTTTTAAAGATTTTATTTATTATTTTTAGAGGGAGGATAAGGGAGAGAGGCAGAGAGGGAGAGAAACATCAATGGATGGTTGCCTTTCACCTGCCTCCAGCTATGGACCTGGCTGGAGACATGGCTTGCATCCTGGTTATGTGCCCTGGCTGGGAATCGAACCAGTGACCTTTAGGTTCACAGGCCGGCACCTTATCCACTGTGCCACCAGCCAGGGCTCAAAGTGAGTTTTATTCAACATGAAAACCCAACCACTTATGATCATTTCTTCCTTCTGGGGCTAAAATACCTGGAGAATGTGAGATGCAGAGTTCCCAGTGAAGTTCTAGGCAGAAAGGGCTGCTTCATGAAACACAGCTCCCAAAGGAGACTCTCCTTATAAACTGGGCTTTTGGCATTCAAACTCAATAAGAGCAGTTTTCTATGGCCCCTTGCATACCTGGTTGGCTTTTCTCATCCACCAACCCCAACTTGAAACTGTTCTGAACACATGCTCCTAAAATGTGCTGGGAGGCCAGGCTGTGCTCCAGCACCTGCGGGATCCAGAGGGAAAATTTAGGACTGGATCATGTAGGAGCATTTCAGAAGAGCTCCCTTCACCCCACCCCAATTCAGCCATACGGCAGACTTTCTTTCACCAATGTACCTTCATGACAGAAACACAAGAAAGAGTTCAGGGGCACTGTTAGTGTAGCCATAATTTCCCATGAGTGAGACTTCTTAAGACATTTTAAAATTTTTAATCAAAGGCCAACAAATATTATCTTTTTAAATTTAATTAATTTAACAACATCTTTATTGTTTCTTGTATTTAATCCTGTATCTATAACTCTTTCATTCTATCAACAAATATTTATTAAGTACATATCATATACAGAAAATGGTAAAGGCCATGAAGAAGTGAGAAACAAAGAGTTACAACAATGTATATGGCAAGTTTAATATCTCAGGTAGTTAATTATATGATTTTATGACTAACTTTTACATCTGGAATATACTGATAACTGATTTTTTTAATTTTTATTTACTTTATTAGTGTGACGTTGGTTAATAAAATTATATAGGTTTCAGATGTACAATTCTATAATACATCATCTGTATATGGTATTGTGTGTTCACCACCCAAAGTCAAGTCTCCTTCCATCAACAGTTAGACTCCCTTTTCCTTCTTCTACCTTCCCCCAATCCTTTTTCCCTTTGGTAATCACAATATTGTAATATGTTTCTATGAATTTTTTCCCTTAATCTCTATACTTCTTTGATCCACCCTCCAAGTCCCTCCTCTCAGATAGCTCTCAGTCTATTCTCTGTATCATGAGTCTGTTTCTAGTTTGTTTGTTCACTTATCTTGTTCTTAGTCGCTAGATATAAAAGAGATCATATGGTAATTGTTTTCCTCTTACTTGCTTATTTCACTAAGCATAGTAATGTCCAGGTCCATCCATACTGTCACAAAAGGTAAGATTTTTCTTTTTTATGGCTGAGTAGTATTCCGTCATATAAATATACTACAGCTTTTTTCTCTACTCATCTACCGATGGGCACTTGGACTGCTTCCAATCTTGGCTATTATAAATAATGCTGTAATGAACAGACAAATACAAATATTCTTCCAAATTGCAGTTTCAGAGTTCTTTAGATATATTCCCAGAAGTGGAATCACAGGGTCATACATAAGGCAGTTCCACTTTTAATTTTTTGAGGAAGCACCATATTGCTTTCCACAGTGACTATACCAACCTGCATTCCCACTAACAATACACAAGGGTCCCCTTTTCTCCACATCCTCTCCTATCTGACAGGTGTGAGGTAATGTCTCATTATAGTTTCAATTTCCATTCTCTGATGATTAGTGATGTTGAGCATCTTTTCACATGTCTATTGACCATCTGTATGTCCTCTTTAGAGAAGTATCTATTCAGGTCTTTTGCCAATTTTTCAATTGGATTTTTTGTGTTGCTTTATAAATTCTTTGTAAATTTGGGGATTAATCCCTTATTAGATGTATTGTTGGAGAATATGCTCTCTTATTCAATAGGTTGTCTTTTGATTTTGTTAACAGTTTCCTTTGCTGTGCAAAAGCTTTTTAGTCTGATGTAGTCCTATTTGTTTATCTTTTGTTTCTCTTGCCCAAGGCAATAATATATTTTTTAAATGTTGCTATGCAATACATCTGAGACTTTAATGCTTATGTTTTCTTCTAGAATTTTTATGGTTTCAAATCTAATTTTTAAGTCTTTGACCCATTTCGAGTTTATTCTTGCATATGGTGTAGGAAAATGGTCTTGTTTCATTTTTTAAAACATATCTGTTCAATTTTTCCAATACCATTTATTGAATACTGTTATTACCACATTGTATGTCCTTGTCTCCTTTTTCAAATATTAATTGATCATAAAGGTATGACTTTTATCCTTCATTTTGTTTATGTAATGTATCACAATTATTAATTTGAGGATATTGTACCTACCTTGCATCTTTGGAATAAGCCCTATTTGATCATGGTGTATGATATTTTTAATGTGTTGGCAAATCGGGTTTGCAAATATTTTGTTCAGGATTTTGTATTTATGCTCATTGGAAATATTGCCTTATAATTTTCTTTCTTTGTAGTGTCTTTAATCTAGTTTTGAAATTAGGATAATGTTGACCTGGTAATGTGAGCTTAAGAGTCTTTCCTCTTCTTAAAGTTTTTGAAATAGTTAGTGAATGTCTATGATTATACTGCCCTGAATGTGCCCAATCTCATCTGAAATAGTTTGTGCAGGAAAGGTGTTAGTTCTTTTTTGAATGTTTGATAAAATTCACCTATGAAGCCATCTGCTCCAGGGCTTTTGCTTGTTGGTAGTTCACCTGTGAAGGCTTCTAGTTCAGGAATTTTGTTTGTTGGGAGGATTTTTTAATTACTGTTTCAATTTAATTAATAAGTCTACTCAGATTTTCTGATTTTTCCTGATAGTTTTAGAAGATTGCTTCTTTTAGGAATTTATCAATTTCTTTTAGATTTTTTAATTATTTGGCATATAATTGTTCAAAACGTTTTTTACAACTCTTTATATATTTTTTTATGAAGAGAGAATCTTAAAAAAAAGAGAGAGAGATTTTCTTTATTATTTCCAGAGAAAGGAGAAGGGAGAGAGGCAGAGAGGGAGCGATACATCAATGTATGGTTGCCTTTCACCTGCCTCCAGCTATGGACCTGGCTGGAGATCTGGCTGGAGGACTGGCTTGCAACCTGGTTATGTGTCCTGGCTAGGGAATCAAACCAGCGACCTTTGGGTTTGCAGGCTGGTGCCTTACCCACCATGTCACCAGCCAGGGTTAACATTTTGTATTTTTGTACTGTCAGTTGACATTTCTCCTATTTCATTTCTAACTTTATTGATTTGAGCCCTCTTTTTTTCTTAATGAGTCTTGTTAAAGATTTGTCAATCTTTATCTTTACATAAACTAGCTCTTGATTTCATTGATCTTTTTATTTTTTATAGTCAATTTTATTTATTTCTACTCTGATTTTTATAATTTCCTTACGCACTTTGGATTTTCATTTTTTGTTCTTTCTCTAGTTCCTTTAAGTTAAATTTAGATTGTTTATTTGAGATTTTTCTTGCTTCTTGAGGTGGGCCTGTAATACTATGAATTTTCCTCTTAGGGCTGCTTTCACTGTGTCCCATAGATTTTTGTGTTGGTATATACACACCCAGACTATGGATCATGTGTGTCCAGACTGGGGATCAGACCCACAGCCTAAGTATGTACCCTGACTGGGAACAAGACCTATAGCCCTTCAGTTACCATATGACCCTCCAACCAACTGAGCCACACCAGCCAAGGCACCATTCATGGTTTAGTAACATTATTAAGCCTTTACATTTTGTGTGTTTTTCTATTTTTTGTTTGTTTGTTTGTTTGTTTGTTTTGGTTTTTTAGTGTGTTTGTGTGTGATTGATTTCTTTTTTTTTTTCTTTTAATTTTATTGTTGTTGTATTACATCCATTCCCTTTTTTCTCCCCTCTGTCCCCCGCCCCACCCACCCTTTCCCCCCAAAGTCAATCCCACCTGTTGTCCATGTCCATGGTTCCTTTATACTAGGTTCTTGTCTAAGCTGCTCCCCTTCTTTGCCTCTGCCTCCCCCCTCCCC